>NBNE01000116.1:0-39579 GCA_002215365.1 Phytophthora megakarya
GATGAGAAGAACGTAGCTGTTAGATTCGTTGTTAGTGTCAAAATACTACATAGTATTCGTTCCGTGTTCGATTGCGTTGTGGTCGACATCTTAGTTTTGCAGTACCTATCAGTAAAGTCATTAGTGTTTGCATGGATTTCACTACAAACTTTGTTTAAACAATGTTTTTCTCACCAAGCGAGGTCACGAATGTCACCCATTTTGCGTTGCAAAGAGTATATCACTAACCTGAGTGAGACTAATTTCAATGAGACTATTTCACAAAAATCCCTATTTCCAATTAACGTAGCACAGACAGGGTTCGGGGAAAATTTCACATGTTATGCGTATACGAGTGCGTATCTACCGCGCTACAGCTCGGGAGTTATCCGACCTGCGCCTCCAGAAAATAGGATCGCGTTACGCCAACGTTATAGGTTCCCCTTCACCACCGACCATCCTAGATGCCACGTTGGTCACCGATTCTTTGCACAGCTGCATGAATAGATTGAATGAGCAGCCATGAACTGAATGGTCAATGTGTGACTCCGGAGCGATACATCCACGTCGCACCTCTGGACCAAAGCGAGTGTGTGATGTATCGGGACAGGTCTTCGCCAGCATCTCGGGCAGCACTCTTGGTCGCCCTGGCAACTCTCTCGGAGGAGACACAGTCCGGTTTTCCATCTTGCCAACGTAGATGGAGGCAGGCGTTTACGCGGGAAGGGAGCCATGTGCTCGCCTGAGTAGGAGCGCACCCAGCTCGGGGTAGACGACAGGGTGCCCCAATCGCCGTAGCATCCTTGTGACCGGCGTTCTAGCTTGGTTTGTTGTGGAGCCCCAGAACCGGATGCAAGCAGCTGATGCTGAAATTGGGACATCCGTAGGAGATCCTGATGCGTCGATAGTTGCTATGTGAGCCGCGATGAGCTGGCGTGTGTGAGTCCATCCGAACGTGGTGTTATCGAAAAGCGTTGAATAGGCGGTGCTTTTCCATAGGCGCGACCAGGCGTCGGCCGCGATGTTTTAGATGCGGGAAATGAGGGATGACGACAGATGTAGCCCTCCCAAATGCTGAGAAGACGGATCAGTAGCTGAGCGCAGAGTTGCAGGAGGCCAATTTGGACTGCCATGATATTGCCGTGGTGTTGGCGACGCGACAGTACACGTGAGATGAGCGGTCCTGTGCTGCTTCGCTGTGCCAAGTCTCGCCCCATGTGAGACTTGTGAGCACGTAGGCGAGTAGATTTCGATAAATGATATCAAACTCGTTGGCCCCGCCCACTTTGAATTCATCAATTGGCTTGTGGTTGGTTGGCTGGAATTGGTATGTGACTGCAGGCTCGAGGGAAGGCATCAGAGCACATATCCCGACGTGGGAGGCATCTGTAGTCACCGTGATGTCGGGTTCGGGGCGTGCGTCAAATAATACAAGGGGATCCCATTAAGATTCGGTTATTGCAGGATAGTTCCCCACCAGACCAAGTTGTCGCGCATTGCCGCCGACAAGTAGATGCGGGATCAACGCTGTAGCTTGGGCTCTCCGGCGCGTAGCCGCTACAGGAAAGCTCGTGCGGGGCGGATGCAGGTGGCGACCAGGCGCAGAGAGCCGAAAGGGGAACGATATGCCGTGTGGGTTAGGCTGTGTGACCGTATAGCGGTCGCCACGATGCGCTGTGGCTTGGCTATCTCCGAAGCGGGCATTGCCGCCGTGCTGGCGGATGTGGCGAACATCAACCGTAGAACCTTCTGCAGGATATTCCATGGCGTAAACTTCTCCTCGTTCACCGCGTCGGGGTCCGCGACCATTATCATAGTGTAGTGGGGGGAACTGTTGACGTTTGAGCAGTCTGAATCGACATGGAGGGCCACGTTGATATGATTGTTGACCAAGTGGTATAGGAAGAAGCCGACGGAATCAATGGCGTCAGTATTCCCGATCATGAAAGCGACGGCGCCACCAAAGACGCCGTACATGCAGACTGACCCTGACCACCAGAAAGCTGCAGACATGTTGATGACAATCGCGTTGTCTTTAGGAATGGAACCCGCAAACATGTGAACACAGTCGCTGTGGATGCTTGTATTTCCGTACGCTGCGGCAACATAGCCTGCCATCATCTTGACGTCGGTGATGGGATGAGCTCGTCGGTATCCTGTGATTTCACAGGCACGCTTCAGTAGTGCTCGTACGTAGGCTTGTCGATGTTGGAATGGTCTGTGCGTTTGTTAATACAGCCATCCTTGGTGGAACAAGAGATCGTGTATTACATACCCTGACAAATGAGTGTTGCCATCACCTTGCAGATGACGCCGAAGGGAATGACGTAGGTTTCCGTCCAGATATCGATCAAGTCGGCATCTACTACGATGCACCGTAGTGACTCCTGCTCTTCCCTGATGTTCTTCTTGAGGGCGTTGATCCAGTTACTTGCCGAAGGATGATTGTTGAAGAAGCGGATTTGTGCGGGCAAAGGGCTGGTCAAATTGACCCGCACATCCTCGGGAGCGAAGCGGATGAGGTCGTTCGGTTTTGGGTATCGTGCATGAAGACCGCAGGAAGGAGGGCGTTATTTGGCATGTCGTCGGAGGCCGTCTGACCTCGAAGGAGTTCTACGAACGCTTTCAGGGATGGTTTGTGCGGCGCATGTAATCGATATCGATATCGGAAGAGGCTTATTAAGCTGGAAAATGACAGACACTGGTTCACGAGAGTCACGAGGTAGGATCGTTGGGAAGGTAACACCAGCTCGACCAAAGGCGGCTGTTATCGCTGCCACTCGTTGTGTTCCACATTATCAGCCGCTGTATGCCTTTTTGTTAACCCGCTGTAGGTCATTAACCAACGGTACTAGGCACATCAACGACGTAACCGACTGGGAGCACGCATCATCGAGCAGTGGGATGCTTGCGCAATGCTGGTGCCCTGTTGATGGACGTGGTTGTGCGCCTGTGCAGCGTGTAAGCGAGGGTTTCGTTGCTAAGGCGCACGGTTGTGGATTGCAAGGGATTCTCCAGCGTGCACTGCGTGGCCGTGCGCACTCGCGCTGGTAGAGGTGAAATGAAGGCACCCGCCAACGGCATGATTGGCACTGGGTGTGTCGAATATCTCGTGAGAAGGAGCTCTGTTACCCTCGGTGAACTTGGGAGATAGCACCCATCGATGGAATTGGGCTGCTCCGTGACCTGCCCGTCGGATAATGCTGCCTGGGGCAGGCACGCGACGGGGGAATTTCCGGTTAGCGATGTCGCCGGGAACCCACCGGCAAGTGCTGTGTTTGGGTGTCTATGTACTTGCATTTGACGTGATACCCTGGACGAGGGAGCGTACCAGATGGTACCGTCGTTGATCACGTGTCTAGCAGATGTATGTGTAAGTTACAATCCGCTGAAACGTAGATTTCTGAATGTGTGTTGTGTATTCGTGTTAAGTTCAGACCGATGCGAGCGAAGTACCGGTGAATCGGCAACACCTCGTCCCCTTCATGCACGGCGTCGTAATCCCGCACCGTGACGGCCGAACTTCATCTTGGTGAAGTCCATCAGCGCCGGATGCTACGAGTCAGGCCAGGTGTGCGTGCACTTGCTGAACGCGCACTTGATCTTGGAACCGCCGTAGCATCGGTCCTGCGAATAATCGAAGGGATGACTTTTGTCCCACTGCGTTCCGAGGGACGAAGGCGCGGATGTACTCCGGGACTCGGCCAGTATGTGGTGATCCGGTCGCGTCGCTCGTGTCGTACAGGACAATGCGCTGAGCGATGGACGACGGCGCCACTCGGGCGATAACAATGAATCGACCCGTCGACGACGCCTCTGGTGTTGCCGTGGCTTGCAAGGCGAGAGCACTTGACGCCGGTTCGAAGTCGATGCGGCGTGCCGCTGACTTGAATTCCCTCCACCACGCCGGCGAATAACTGGGCAAGTAAACGAAGGTCGTGCCGAGGACATGGTTGACCTGGTTGAGACGCGGCACAATGTGTGGTAAGGTGCCACATTTATATTGGCGCTTACGACCAAACGCAGTCTCTTCAGCGGGTGCATCAAGGACTTCTACGATTCGGCGCCAGCAAAGAAACATAGTCCTTGGAGGGTGTCCAGTAAGTCGTGGTAGTTGCGGACGTGACCAATAACGCCTGGTGCATCGGGGAATTTGACGGATGGGAGGAGGCGCATGCGCAACTCCGTTGACATTGGTGTGCTGTGGCGGCCGTACAGCGACAAACAGAACGGGTACAGTCCCGCGGCGGCCAGGCAGTACACAGCTGCGGGTTCAAAATGGCTACGGATACGCAGGACTGGCAGGGAAAATTTACCGCATACAGGCCACACACGACAGCAGGAGGCAGCTGGACTTTCGCGTTAGATAAATTTCATGAGTATGCTGCTGATGGGCGGGATCGCGGAGCATATTGCGTGCTGGGTATTAGAGCCGGCGAGCCTGCGGAGGTGTGGGCGAAATCAAATAGGAGCAAGTGTATTGGTAGTGTGTGGCGCGGCTACATCGATGGGTGTCGACCGTGGCCGCCGCGCAGTCGGAGCTGAATGGTAACGCTTCTGCGACGAGGTAGCATGTGTGCCGCCATGGAAGTATGCGAAGAAATCGGCCATGTCCAACGAGGCAAAGGGTGCCGCGAGGGCGACGGTTGGTAGCCGAACAAAGGACTGTGGCCCGCGAGGGCTCGAGCCTCGGCGGCTTGGTGCTGGGAAGCACAAGCCTGCAAACGCTCCTGGTATTCTTGGTCGGGGTCACGTCGTCCAGTGGTATCGGTGGAGTGGCCATAGGGCGGTGGTGTTGCCACTGGTGTAGCCTGTGATACGAGCCGTGATGCGACTTGGGGACCCGAGGGTAGCTGTGCTGCAGCAAGCAATGGGAATTTGATAGGCTGTACATTCGCGGAATGTACCACTGCCATATAGGTCACTGGGGGCTCGGCCATGGGAGCTGGTGCAACAGCCGTGGCCACGACGGCATGGATGAATGCTGCTGCCGTGGCGATCGAGGGGTCCTGTACCGGAGCCGCCAATTCCTGGGAACATTGGGTCGGCGCTGGTGGGGCGATGACCACGAGGGCAGCTGGTAGGAGCGATTTGGGGACATGGACCGGCGGAGCTAGGACCGATGCTGAGGCTGGGGAGAGGACGCCTGGTTGGACGACGGCGGGCTGCTGAGTTAAAGTGAGAGGAGCGGCTGCCAAACAGGGTTGAACTAGAGAAGTGATCGTCGACGGCGACGGTAGTGCTTGAGAGCCTGGCGAAATGGGCGACTTGCCCTTCTTGGAGTTCTTGGGCTATTTGCCTGGCTTGGTCTGCTTGGAGGGCTTTGTTGTCTTGGCCTCGTTCTTACTGAAGTGCGACACAGGACCTCGGTGCGTAGAGGCGGGCGCATACGATTCCACGGAGAATGGTCTTATTATCGAATCGGTACTGGCGTGTAGAACAGCTCGCGCGATATCGGAAGAGCGCGAACCAAGCGGGAGAGCATATGCGCGGGTGGCGGCAGGTGCGGCGGCCTCTTTTACAAGGACCAGGCGGTGCTTTTGATGACATCCCTCAGTGAGCTCGGCTGGGGACGGCTTGCGAGCAGCAATGCGGGTGCTCAAACGCCCTGGAGTAGCGGTGCATTGATCTGGACCTGCTGATGAAATGCTGGTCGCGATACGGAATGTGGGCAGATGCACATGGACTAGCACTCCCTCGGTGATGAGCTTGACGATAATGAGGACGACTGCGGCTGAGAGGCGAGCGTTGTCGGTACGTGGGGGCGTTACGAGCGAAGCAGACGACGTGGTCATCGCCGGAGGCGAAGACGCGGTGCTGATAATTGCCGCGACCGCTTTTGGGATTGCGGCTGGTGCTGGAGGGAGCAAGAACGCAGGATGGGTCGTGGTAGCAGCGGCCGATGACGGAAGAGGGGAAGTCATTCTTGGCTGAAAAACCTTTCGTTTCGTGTTGCAGTTGGAATGCAGATTGCAGACTGAGCGGATGTAGACAGCCCTACGTGTTCTCCGGAATTTCACCGGCGTCTGGGCATCCAACCTGGAAACCTCATTTTCGGCAAGCCAACATTCTCAATTACGGACTATGACAACAAAAAATCCTCATGTTCTCTTATCAAAAAGGGTAATCACCATGACGAGTCCTCGTTGTGGAGGTTGCGCTCGCGTTCATCGACTAGTTTGCGGCGGAATTTGCATTAGATATTTTTGATACCAGCTTGTCATCCTCAGATAAAGAATTGGATAAATTTCACGAACATTGAGTGAGACTTATTCCCAAGAGACTATTTCGTTAATTGCGGTGACCACAATTTTCTCTTCACCACCGCAAAAAAGTTTTCTCGATGAAGAACACAGCAGGGGCGGAACTAACCTCTTACTTTTGAGGGCAAAAATGATAGGGCCCAGATTTTCGGGGGAGGCACGATTTTTTAAGGTAAATTAACAATTGGTTTCACTATATAAAAGGGAAATAACATTTCCAATCTGGAATCAAGTAGTGAATTCTGCTGCTAGAGGTGGCTACATTCATGTTTTCCAGTGGATGACCAGCCGCCAAGATGGTCGTGGTCCTTGACAATCAGATTTCTGGAATTGTTGCTGTGAAAAGGCTGCTAATGGACACATTGAACCCTTGAAATGGCTACATAGCAATAATGCACTAACTCGAGAATGTATCAACCATCCCACTCGAAATGAACATTTCACGATCGTGCAATGGCTACATGAAAATTACCATGACAATAACATGGACTTTGCTATGAGTAAAGCTGCAGGAAATAGACATCTGGAGGCGTTACAATGGATACACCAACAGGTATAGTGTACCGATGTGTATATTACGTGAACAATGGGTTATGCCGTCCATGGTGACCATTTTCATATCGAGATACAGTGGCGACATTGAAACAAACTCGGCTGAATTATTGTGCAGCCACTTCGCTGCCCAAGAAGGAAATTTAACGACATTGAAATGGCTACATGAACACTTCGGGGAGGCGTTTACCTCTCGTGGTGAGATGAAGCGGCTTTGTTCGGCCATCTCGAGGTACTTAAGTAGTGAAATGGATGGCTGCATCAATACTGATCGGAGGGCAGTACAACAAATCTAATGAATGCAGCAGTAGGTGATGGCTATCTTGAAACAGTGCAATGGCTACATCAAAATCGACGTGAAGGATGCACAATAAATGCAATGTATTGGCGATAGAACGTGGTCATTTGAATATTGTGGAGTAGTTGTACACCAACGGATCCAAGTGATGCAGTGATTTCGTCAGGTTTCGAACTGTGTGCAATGGACATTTATTTGGCAACAACCCGCTGGTTGGTAATGTACAAACCAGAACTATGTTGTGGCGATGACATGGAAACTGCCGCTTGGGCAGGACATCTCGACGTAGCGTATACCCTTGCTTTAAGGCCCTTGTTCAAGTGGAGAACACGCTCCTGCGTGGTAATATATTAGGGTTAAAAATCTTTGCTGAATGAGAGCCCACAGTTCAGCACGACGTGCCACGAGCTGTCCAAGGGTAGACTTCAGTTTGTCTCGTTTGACTGCTCACAAGCAGTTTTCATCCGATGCCACCCGACGTGCAAGATCGCCAATTGCACCCGAGTCTCCTTGCAAACCTTGGCTTGTGGCCAGATGCTGCTAGTCTCTGCGCCGCATAGCACACTGAAGGACTGCTCTCGCCCCCAGGCACGGAACCAGCTATTCCAACAACAACGCCTACTATCTTGCTGTTGCCACAGCCAAGCACCTTACCCCATATGCAGCAAGCAACTCGCCCTCACCTGTCGTGGAGGCTCCAGAACAAGCTGAGGCTGCAGCTCCCGCTGCAACAAAGCGTAAGCCTAAGGCAAAATCGAAAGGTAAAGCAAAGGAAGAAGCCAAGAATCAGGTCAAGCGCGTCAAGTGGACGGACAAGATGGTGGGAGAGTTGCTTCGACTGCGCTTCTCTGATGGAGACGTCAAGCACCGGCTCGAGGCTGCCGACACCAAAACCAATAAGGCACTAACATGGAAGTACTTTGCCAGTGTACCCTCCCAAGGGATTGGTATGGTACTCAACCACGACCAGGTGCGTATATTTGCTTTGTACTGGAGTTTATTCACTAACGTTTAACTACGAATATTATTTGCATGCAGGTATCGCTCAAGTATAGGAAGCTAAAATGCATCTATCGCAAGGAGAAGCGAGAGCAAACTAAGACATGAAATGATGCCCGCATTAGCGAAATGGATCGTTGGGCCATTCTGAACGATGCTTTCGGAGGTCGAGTAGGCATTAGCGGCGAAGTTTTGCTAGACTCTGCTATTGACGAGGATGATGGTGAGGACGTGGAGATTGGTGGGGAGCAAGCGACAGAAGAAGTTTCTAAGCAGAAGCCGGATCCAGTTGTCCAGCTCGACACAGCTTTGTAAGAAGGATTGGAGGCGATTGCCTCTTCTCTAGAAGTGCGCTCGGCTGCAGAGGACCAGCTCCGAGCTTTAACTTCCGCACTGCAGCAGCAACACCAAGATACGCGCAGGTCCCAAGAGATGCATTTGCAGCATCTTCGTGAGCTACTAGCGCAGCGTCAATAAAAGGTGGAATTGTCCGTTGTATTTGTGATTAACTGCTAACAAATATAACGAGCTAACTACGACGCATCATAATGTCTGCTATGTCATTACGTTTTGCAACTCCTTGTTGGTGACAAACCGCTTGCTCTTTTCGACTGGATCCTCACTGACCGTAGCATGAACATCTTGTAGCAGCGGGTCCTTGCCATGAATTGGCAATCCGTCTCGCATAAGGGTAAGCATGTTATGTAAGACAGCACAGCCCAGAAAACTCCGCAAATACGATCTGACGTCTTCTGCTCCAGTTTGCCCAGTAATACGCGGAAGCGGTTTTTTAAACGCCCGAAGGCGCACTCTACGACAATTCAAGTCCTGGAATGGGCCTTATTGTATCGCCGCTTCCGAGGATCGTGGATAGCGTCTGCCCCCTGAAACGGGGTCAACATGTGACCCCAGATTTTGTAGCCAGCATCCGCCAGCAAATGCTTTCCAGGTGGCACGTAGCTAGAGATCCTATAAATACATCCAACAAAGTTAGATCTTAGTGTTGACCATAAAATACCTGAAACTTACCTTTTCTTCACTCCCGATCCATTCCAGCGAGATTGGTCGTTGTTTGACCCCGATCGAAAGGAAATGGACCAGAAGAGGCTACGGTGGTCTACGATAGCTTGCACAATTACCTCATGGAAGTTCTTGCGACAGTACCAGCCCTCAAATCCGTGTGGGTGGGCAATACGGACGCGAGTACCGTCGACGGCACCAATGGTGTCGGGAAACCCGGCAGTAGAGTAGAAGCCATCCTCAACAGCTGCCAGCTCCTCTGCTGGTGGCATGGAGATCATAGATTTTGCCATGACACTGAGCACGTCCAGGGTCTAGTTAATGTAGACTACACTACGAGGCCTGGAGATGTCCAACGCCGTTGCAGCCTGGTCCATGGTGCCACCCTTGAATAGGTAGAGCATTGTGAGCGCCACGCGCTTAATGACGGGATTCTTGGTGTTGGGATCTCCACACAGCGTGCACTAACTGGTAGATACGTAGGAAAGACTTCTTATCACACCGAAGCTTGTTGTGGAACCACGCTCTCCCCGGGGTACGGAGAGCTGTTTCGAATGCTCGCTTGTTAAACGTCTTGGGGGCTTTGGGCGGCCGTCGTAAACCGCGCTTATCTGCCGTGACAATGACAGCGATCACGCTTGCAGCTACTACTACTGCTAAAATGGCAGCCGTGACGTCGTCCATAGCACAAATGTGCTGACACCAGAACACCTGCTCGAGGAGTTCCCAGAACAAGTGGTTCAGAACGTCAATTTTCTAAGTGGTACATTGTATCGATTTAATTTCAGCCAATAAAGTCCCAGACAAATTTTGTTTTCAGAACGCATTCTTCACTTGAACAAGGGCCTAAACACAATACAGCGTGCGTCTAGATGGGGTCTGGATATTCCACCGTTAGGCACGGATACGTGAAAGCAGTTACCATTCTGGTAAAACATCCGTTCCGAATAAGGACTATGGATTGGTTGTGCACTAAAAAGATTTTTAACCTGCTATCAGAGGGTCTACATCCCTAGTATCACCAATATGGCATGACAAAAAAGAATTGCTGGAGTTCATCCACACCAAACCACTTTTCAAAGACGTGACTCGAATGCTGAGTGAAGCGTTGCTACGAGGATTTCCGCTTATACCACAACATTTTTTAATCGTCGAAACGATGATATGAAAGCAAAATAGGTTACAAGAGCTGTGCAATACCCACACTTCGAGTTAATGAGGTGGTTGATTGAGAATGGAGCATCGTTGGATGTCCAGACAGCTATCAGAGCTCTCCTTCAGGGCGATACTACGATTGTGGAGATTACTTAGTGGTTATCTGAAAACGATCAGGTGGCACACGTTTGTGAATCGTTGCAGAAGAAGTGGTACAAGGTGATGCAATGGGTTTTGGAAGATACATCTGTACTAATAGAAATTACAGAAATATTTGCACGAAATTCGCAAAGCTATGAAAGAGGGTTGGACCGAGACAGTTGCGTTACTTTTTCAGCATTTATTAAAACCAGTTGGGTTTCTGTCGGATATTAAGTCGGAAGTGATGCGTGGGGGTAATGCTAGGTCAACGAAGAGAGGGCGATGGAGCTAACTGACGCTTTGACATGTGCGGACAAAGTACTCGACATTCCTTTTTAATTTTCAAGTTCCCATGCATGAAAAATCTCACTAAAGAGCAAAATAGCATTTCAACGATTAAGCCGCTTAATTTAAGCGATACGATACTATCAATGCTCAGTATTCAGTTCCGTACGTCGTAAGGATATTCCATTTGATTGTATGTCAGGACATGCAGGAGATTTTTAGATATCGGTACTGTAATCCGTTATAAACAAGCAATTCCTAGTGCCAATAACTACATGAAGTAGGAAATATGAACTGCTTATCAGGTAATGAATAACAACTGAAATTCCTAGCACCAGCAAGGTGCAACATCCACTTGATTATTATTGTTTTCTCAAGAAAAGACTCGCGACAACTTCAGCAAACAGGAAAACGAAGACTGAGCACAGCTCATACCATCGTTCCGTTCTTAAAACGACGAACACGATTGACAAAGTGAGGACTGATACCACCACTAACTTGACCAAGAAGAGCACCCTTTAACATTTCATTCTCGTCATCACTCTCATCTTCAGTTTTCGTATCCACCTCGTCGTGCACGCCTCGCAGAGCTGTATTGAGCACAGTGTTGTCAGCTAAGGGGCGTTCTCGTGATCTATCTTCTCTAACTTACCACGATAGCCAACTCCACCAAGGCCCCCGACACCACCAAGGCCTCCAGCTCCACCAAATCCCCCAACTCCACCAAGGCCCCCAGCTCCGCCAAAACCCCCAACTCCACCAAAGCCCCCAACACCACCAAGCCCACCAAAACCACCGACTCCTCCAACTCCACCGAAGCCGCCGACACCACCGAGCCCACCGAGTCCACCCACTCCGTACGGATAGTAGGGGACGTAGGGTTCCTTAGCATCAGTTTTTAAAACACTCTCGCCGTTGTTCGGAGGAGTTTTATGCTCTAGGGCGTCTTCCGCCAGTGATACCACAAGCAGGATCGACAAACAGTGAATCAAAAACGACTTCATTGTTATCTCGCCGCTCCAGTAGAAATTCAAGAGTGAGGCAATCGAAATCGATGCGTACACGACAGTTAGAATTTATCTCCAATTTCCGAGAATGCCGCAGTCGTTACGATAGTGCAACTGGGAAAGTCATCAAGACTTTGAGTCGGACAATATTTGACGACTTACAAATGAAATCACTGGTGCTAGATAGAGTCTAAACTTTTTCCTGCTTCCCTATTGAGTTTCTTTTTTAACTGGGGAATGATATCTCTCAAACCACCTTCAGCACCTACTAATACAAACAATTCCGATGATTATGAGAGTACTGGTGTGAAACTCGAAGCACCCAGCGGTTTGACTCATGTCAACACGGCACCATGTACGGGTGGAGTGGACCTGATGGTAGTGCTTGATAGATCCCGTCGACGACGAACTTTTACCTATCCAAATGCTACATCTACTACACTCGCGGCAAACCAACCGCTTAACAAGTCGTGAACCACAACCAGAAACTTTCGCGATTGAGTTCCAGTCGCCAAAATCATCAACAATCTTCGTGGTGCCACCAGTCAAAAGGCAAAAGCTAACCTGAATCCAAAACTTGTCGTCCGGTTCAGCATCTTATGTCGTAATTTTACCCATTGAGTTTAAAAATTCAGCCCTTGGGTTTGTGTACTGTTCAACTCCACAGAACTACGATTCGAACAACTGAGCTCCACTTTCTATTGAACTCCCATCCCAGCTCAATGGCAGTCGAAAGCGTTCTGGGAGCTTATTTTCAATTTCCAGTGCAGCAATGTGTTGATCAGCTCCATTTGTTGCCCATGTGAGAACGACGAGGTTGCGATCGCCAATGGGCTTTGCTTCGTGTGCAACAAGACAGAGGATCCCAATTTGTGCGAATATATCTCGGCGACTAATGCTAAAAAGTTGTATGGCATCCGTGACCTTGGCAATGTCCCTTACGAGACATCCAGACATGGACACCATCATTATTTCAAGTACGACGACTTGAGTAAATTCGCGCAAACTTTTTTCGGGTCTAAGCGCACGTGGCTCGAGAAACTATACGAGAAGACCAAAATCAGTCGAAAGAAAATGGCTGACGAGCGAAAACAGAGCAAAGAGTATTGCGCATTCCTCTCCACATTCCCTGACGAGTTTGCTGATTTTATTCAAAAGAATTGTACCAAGCGAGCAAGTGCGGACGAGCTTACAGTGCTGAACAAACGTTATGACCTGATGGTCAATGCTTTGACCAAATATGGTCTGACGTTTCAAGATCATTCGGGTTTCAAACGCCACATTCTTGAAGGAATTAAAGAAGAAGTTGATCATTTTGTATCGAGACTTCGAGACATAATTGCGCGACGCAATCGTCCAGTTATCAATACTGTAGTCTACAGTCTACAATCTGTAGACTCTATTGAATAGGGCCAAGGATAAAAAAATACGAAGGATTACCAAAACTTCGGCGATACCGTCACAAGAGAGCAGGTTTGAAGAGGAACCCGAATATTCATTTTGCTTTAAGCTTTCGTTTAATGATTCCCAAAACGACTTTCGAAAGATCGTATAGCTATAAAACTGTCTACTTAATGCTTCTTGCGTTTTCCGAAATATTTTCTGGAAGTTCACTTCATGCTGGTGTAGAAAATCACCTCGTAGAGAAAGAAATATTTGAAGAAACCGTTGCCGACAATCCCAAACTTGCCAGTCATGTTCTGGTAACATGTACATGTACTTAAGTAGTTAATTTCCCCTTTTACAACGGCGCACCATGGGACTAAAAATCCCCAACGTTCCTCCACCTTTGGCGCAAAATGGATACTGGTGAATTTAGATTCACTTCGGATCGCCGATGGTGAATTACCATTGACTAAAGTTAAGGTTGGTTGGGTACTTTGACAGAGTACAAACATGTAGCTTAATCCATCTTCAAACGGCTAAAAAAGGTCAACATATACTTATCGAAGGACTCGTGTAGCTGCAAATTGAAAGACGATAGAAGTTACATCCAGGTCGAAATCCAGGATATGTCGCTGCAACTGGCTGGTATGACGTTTTCTCGTTGGGATGTCTGACAGTATACTGAAAAATGAAAGTTTATACGTTAGTGGCAATTTTACGAACTGACTCGTCTGTGCTAAATTATACTTTCTGACACCTTTGTGTTCGATCAATCGTTGATCCAGGTGTACAGTAGCAGCAAATATTCCATCCGATGATTTTTTCTAGCATCCGTAAAATTGCCATGCATTCATTATTAAGTCGTTGAATTTGATCGTCCGAATCGATATGTTGACGAATTTCGAGACGTTCCATACATTTCGTGAATTCACTATCAGTATTACTCAACTCTTGTGTTAGGGCAAAAATGCTATCAGAAATGAAAGATATCCTAGGCGTCGGCGGTCTACTAGCTTGATATTCAGCAAAGTTGAATTTTGGGTGAATCTGATATGACCGAAGGAATAACGTCTGCAAATTTGGATATCGCTCCAAAACCATATTCACGTCCATATCCATTCCAGCACTATCTACCGTCAATATTGAAGTGATAGACCAGCAGCACTTATAAACGGTAATCCACTGGGTACGGGAACATCAAATCCGCCAAAACCAAGCTTAAGTGATTCTAGTGGGCTGAACGACCTTTGATTCCTGCTTTCTTGAAAAACAAGATTCCCCCGCTGGACTTGACATCGGCCATATCCAGGAATGATCGCATTTACGCACTCACTTTCCCCATTGTCATTAAAAGTGCGCGCATGTGATGTTGCGGAAGGAAATGCCACTACCTGTGAGTTTAGGACTGGTTCATTTCGCTCATCAAACTCCCATCGGACCGCAGTATTAGCTTTCAGTGTTGCGTCTTGTTCATCTACAAGATCACAAGTGCTTTTGAACAATTCTTCTTTAGAGTGCTTTGATACCAACACACGAGAAAAAGCCTCGATGTCCTCGGTGCTCATATTCTTAATACTACATGTAGTCAGAGGAATACTTTCAAATGACAAACACGTTCGGGCTCGACGGAAAAAGAGCGCGTACGTCAACCACTTCCACCAGGTGATGCTTCCATTAACATCGGTCATATCTCCTAACGAGACTTCTCTGGCTACTTGACTCTGCATCATAACTGAACTTAATGCCTCAACATTTCGAGGTCTAGTAAATGTAAGCCATAAAGAAATTCGATCGTGCTGCTGTCGTCTCAACTTTCTGTAGTTAACTTGATCGGATCCAATTTCCTTGTAGCGTCTCGTACAATCAAGAGTCACCTTCATAAACAGCTTTCTTAAGCGGACATTGTTGGCATCATCTTTCTGAAAGATAGTCCCCAGTGAAATACTTGAAAGCCACACATTATCCAATACCAAAGTTTGAAGACGCTCCTAATACCTCTGCGAAATTTGTATCCTGTGAAACCTATAATCATCGGTTCCAGAATAAAACTACACTGCAGTGGCTGCGGTTCCAGAGTTTGCGCGTTTTGCTCCCATTCTCTCCATTCTTCTTTTATAGGATTTTCAGCATCTCGAAACATCAAAGGTTCATTTAGCTGTCCTATTCTTTTCAATAACTTCGACGAAAATATTATCTGAACAAGCATCTCGATGTCCCCATTGTTTTCCACTGTTCTTTCACCCATTGCTGCAATTCTTGCCAACGCTCAAAACTAATTTTGTCCTTGACGCTTGTAGTGAAACCTGCATAATTCTTACCTGGTATCGAACTCACATTCAAATCTCTCTTCCCCTTTGCTTACTACACTCCACAACGATGGACCAAAAGATATCTCCCAGCGCTGCATTTAAAAAGGTAGAATGCCTCAATAAGATTGATGATGTCTATTTAAACTGTAAAGTTGAAGTTTGTAGCCTGGTTTTAGGCGTTTAACAATCCTCGAGATGGATCAAAACTTAACTGGCAGACAAGCCTCATGTCTTCAATAAATGTACTTCACCTCGTGGTGCCTGGGGCTGGCCCAATACCCCAAGCTCTAACGACAGCGCGAGATTTATGCACTAAAATGGAAGAGATACGAGCTGCCTGTGAGAATCTGCACATTCGTCTCTATAATCTCTACTCTGAACTTGAGTTTATGCAAAAGAAAAATCAAGTTCTCTCCGCCGACTCGTTGAAGAAATTTACGCTCGTGGTGACCAAGTTCCTGCAATTTTTGCGGAAGAATTGCAGCAAAACAGTCATCCACCGAATTGTGCAGCAAAATGTGATATTTCATACTTTAAAAAACCTTCATGAAGCCGTATCGGAGCTGGTTTTCGAGTTACTTGACGTGGCTGTAGTGGATCAATGGAGAGAAGATCGTTGTGTTCTGGAAACAGTGTTTGCTACGGCAATCAGCGACAATTCCATTTTGCAACATTGTCAGAGCGCTAGAGCTCAATTGGAAGCAATTTTAACGTTAAAATTTGAACTCGAGCGTCGTGCATATCGGCACAACGACGAAAACATGGCGCGAATGAAACTACTGATGATGAATATTCAAAAATCGTTTCGCGTGTCTGTCGGTCCCTTGCCGACGTGGTTTCTACCTGATTACGAAGTGGAATTTGAACCCCAACCGTTTGCTAAGGGGTCTATTGGATCACTACACCGAGGTAAACTGTCATGTGGTACTTCAGTTGTGATGAAGTGTTTCAATGTTGATGATATGAGAGTTGACAACTGTACAGCTCGACAATTGGAGAAAGATATGGATTTACTGTTCCAGATGGAGCACATCAGCGTTGTTAAAGCTCTTGGTGCCTCTCATGTCAGCGCTCGACCAGTTTTAGTATATGAGGATGCTGTTAATGGAGATTTAGGGTCGTTCCTCTCGTTATCTGACGCAAACAAGCAGAAGATGTCGAAATTGCTCTATCAGGCATCTCTCGGGCTGGCTTACATTCATAACAAGGGGGTTGTACATGGCCATCTTAAACTCAGCAACATTTTGGTGGGAGCAGATGGTCAAGCCAAATTGTCAGGCTTCTGTCTGGGCACTTTTCGTAGGATTTCCAAACCAAATACGGAGAGTTCAACCTACTTACGTTGGCGCGCTCCGGAGTGTTTAAAGCGCAGACCGACCTTTGCTTCGGACGTGTACTCGTTCGCCATGTGCATGATTGAAGCTGCTGCTGGTGAAGCTCCGTTCGCGTATTTAGACGACGATGATGTTCGTGAAAGTCTAAAGGCTGGTGAGATCCCGGAGCAACCTGACGAGATGAATGATGAGCTATGGGAACTGGTGGTAGCCATGACGAATGCTGATCCTTCGAAACGAATTGGATTAAATCAAGTGATTGACAAGCTAAAGTCATTTTCAGAGATCAATGTGATAGTGCCGGATCGAAATGAACCATTTCGATGCAGAGTTTGCGCTGCGTTGATTTTGGATAATTCCCGTTGTTGTACACAATGTGTTGATCAAATGAATGTCAACGCAACATCACCGCCAAACTATGACTCAACACAGCACAATGAATCCCCAAGAAGCTCTTCTAAGCTTAATGTTAGCACTCCTATTAGCGAGCTTCTTGGTGTCCTTCGCAACGGGAGTGATAACGAACAAGAAGATGCTGTGCTGCTGCTGATTCAAGCATGTATCAATGATAGCAAGCGCCAACAAGTGTGTGTTTCTCATGGAGTATCCGATCTTGTTGATTTGACGAAGAATGGGAGGACACATTTCTTAAAAGTGTGCGCTATCGGATGCTTGAACTGGTTGTCAGAACTTGATGCTGCACTGTCGGATGAAACGTTTGAAAATCTTCAGGATACTGTGCGAGCTGCTACAGGCTCGGAATGCGTATCCGTTGTACAATCTTTACAAGACACCAGCAGCACCGATAAACTAAAAACAGTGATATATTGTACATGTGCTGCTGAAGCAAACGGAAGAACACAGTTACGTGATGCTGGCGTAGTGACCCCTTTGGTAAAGTTGCTCAGTCATGAAAACGCTACACTAACGATCTGGACGATGGATGCTCTCGGGAATCTTGCGAGTGATGAAGATGCCAAGCGTGCAATAGTATCCGAGGGAGCTATTCCAGCATTGATGAAGTTGCTACGCATGGGTACTGAAATCCAAAGAGGTTTTGCTTCCTACGTGCTAGGCCAACTCAGTACCCAGGATATCTCCAACAGCTCTACAATTGTGAACAGCGGGGCTATCCCATATCTAGTAGACCTCCTACGAACCCGAACAAACATACCAAAGAATTTTGCCGCATATGCACTGGGTTGTATTGCTGGAAATAATGACGAGTACGGTTTGGCTATCTCGGAAGTAGGGGGTGTTGAGCACCTTGTTCGACTGATCCGCAATGGTACAAATGTTCAAAAAGCTCACGCCGCGACAGCCTTAGGGTGGCTAGCAAACCAAAGCCAACTTCGAGCAGCAATTACGCAGAAAGGGGTTATTCCGGATTTGATTGCATTGGTTCGAAGAGGAACGGATGATCAAAAGGAAAACTCAGCATTTGCACTCTCGTTTCTAGCTACAGACATCTCGAGTGGTGCTGCAATGGTGAATGATGGTGTCATCGTCCCTATGTTGGCACTTTTTCGAGGAAGCGAAAATCAAAAAGAGTATGCGGTTTGCACATTGGCGAATCTAGCTGGGAGTCAAGATATCTGTTTGAAAATTGCTGATGCAGGAGGCATTAGGCCTTTGGTTACCCTTCTTCGAACTGGAAGTAATGATCAAAAAGGGATGGCAGCTTATTCGTTGGGCTGCATTGCTACCACAAATGAAACAAACAGGCTAAAGATCCTCAGCGACGAGGTGATCGAGCTGCTTGTTGAGCTGATTCGTGGTGGAACGACAGTGGAGAAAGACCAAGCGATGTTTGCGTTGTGCTATCTTACTAAACATGGACACTCAGATACAAGAGCTATTGCAAGTGAAGCAGTAATTTCACAGATCCTTCCATTTCTTCGTGCTGGAAAAGACGAGCAGAAACATTTCGTAGCTACAGCGCTAGGACGTCTTGCGAATGACGCCACTAACAAGAGAATAATTGCGAGCTGCGGAGCTATTTCGCTCCTGGTGGATCTACTGAAGTCTGGCAATGCTGCTAATAAAGAGCAAGCCGCGATTGCATTGGGGCGGTTGGCTACGAATAATGTTGCGAACACGGACCAGATGAAGCGCGAGGGTGTTGTCGATTTACTCCAAGCATTCCGTCGGCTAGGAAATCGCCAGCAGAAACGTAGTGCGGCGGTCACTTTGAGCAATATTGGCGAGAACGGCGCATCAGTGACGAAAACACGCCGTCGTTAATGAATGAGATTTGATTGTAGTGTCCTGGTATCGACCCGGTTCAAGCCGAACGAAGAAATTAAGGTAATTGGTAATACGTGTTAATGCAATTCATATCGGAAAACGCTAACCAGGAAGTTTTTGGAAAATTAAAGGAAGTCCATTCATAAATTGAAGGTCGGTTAAACATTCATTTGCAGATAGGAAGAGTAAAAAACACCCGTTCGAGCACATGATTTCATACAATGGCATCTTGTACGTAAAAGCTACCTAGGGTACTCCATCAATATGTTAGTTGGCTTTACTCGATACTAACTACTTCAGTACTTCAAGTACATGTTACCTGCAAACTATGCATGGTAGTCTATGCTAGTTAACGCTTATACAAACGATGAATAAAATTGAGGTTTATCCTCGGACAGCTACAGTAGCTGAATAGACATTCCCGCATACATTAATTCGCTCAAAAAGTTGCCTATGTCTCATCAACCACCGTTCCGTCGCTAGGAAGTCGTAGACGACCTATATGGTATACGAAATACACGTCGTCAGGGCGGGCAATAATTATTGGGTCAGCACCGTATGCTGGTCCGATGAATTTGGATTTCGTCTCAGCAAGTCAGGAAAGGTAATATGTCATTGCTCATTGTTAATGCTCTCTCCTCTTTCAGAATCCGTTTTAATCAATGTTCATTAACCACTTGACGTGTAGATGTTGAGCCATAACTTGAGCAACTCACATGTTAGCTAGAAATGCTATACACGAACTTTCTGTTAAATAACATGTACAGTAACTAACATGTTATCAAAACAAGAAAGGAATACTCTAAAGCTACCATTAATACTACAATGTCGTGAAGAAAATGCTTGACGTTGAAGATTACTGTGTTTCCGTCACCGTGACCACGACACTACGAGAATTCAATATAAGGGGTGGTCATTGTCTGCATACACATGTAGATGAATACAAATTTTCTTCTTACTTCTACATGTATGATATACCAAAAGATATTACCCAACCCAAGACAAAAATCTTCCAAATGG
Organism: Phytophthora megakarya; assembly: GCA_002215365.1. Lineage (NCBI taxonomy): Eukaryota > Oomycota > Peronosporomycetes > Peronosporales > Peronosporaceae > Phytophthora > Phytophthora megakarya. The sequence continues at coordinate 19,996 of NBNE01000116.1, forward strand.
ATTTCTGCAGGCATAAGCTGTAGTTATTTTTATTTATCATCGTACTGTAACGCGACGAGTTATTCTGTTGTAGACACTGTAGTCGCCATTTCGCCGTCTCTGAGCGGACATGGTAGGAATCGACGTGTGATTTTTCTCCATTTCGGAATGGAAATAATACGGTTTCCTGCCACGAGATCTCCAATGATGGAGAAACAGCGAGTGTGACCTTCGATCCCAAAGTTCTCCCGATAGAGATAGGTATAGTCTTCCACGGGACCAATACATTCGGCGTGATGTAGACAAGTGATCGTCTCGACTTGTTCATGAGCAGCCCAATCTTCGAAACCTAAAACTTTAGCAATCTCAAATAAAACAGTGTTCCAACGTCGAGTTGCATCGTCTTCATCGGTACCGTCGACTATCGTAGGAATCAGTGGGTTCTTCCGTCTCGGTAGTACCGCGTTTTTCACCACTGTACCTTGTTGTTCATCTGCTAGTAGAGTAGAACTGGAGCTAAGTGTGTTTGAAGCTGAGCAGTTCTGATACATATTGGCCAGCCCTCCACTGATTTCGTACGTGTAGCTGTAGCTTCCCAAATCCTTGGCATCGATGTAGTCTCCGTACGTATATGGCAGGTCCTTGAAGAAAGGATATAAAATATTGTTTGGATCTTGCCACGCATTCACATAAGTTTTCGAGTCGTTGGCCGATGTCACCCGCATACTGATAGTATCTGCTCCAGTATAATTGCTCCCTGACGCCTTCGCACAAGACGACCAGAATCGTGGATCACTTGATTTACTAGCAGCAGAAATGTAGGTTTTCTCGTCTCCAAGTTGACACTTGACGTAAATGGTTTGCAACAAGTCAATTAGTGCGTGATGCGAGTAAAACAATGGATCCACTGGAGCTTGCATGTACGCCATCACTCCACCCAATGCATTATGGATGGAATCTACAAATAATAATAGTTAGAAAAATACAATTTTGCAGCGAAATTGATGTAATACGTACTATGAATGCCGTTCTCAAGAGATGCCGTGACATTTTCCCAGTAGTTGTACGTGAACAATTGTTGGTAAACTGATCCAAAAGTGGCTTCAGCTGGATAAGTACCCAAATATCTGCTTCTCATCCTCATAATACAGTTTGCACACCCTGTATTATTACCACAAAATTGTCCAGCCACACCTTGGGTCACACAAATACTCTTCACCGTATAAGCAATAGAAGTGTTGTAGACGATCAGACTCTTGGATAACCCCGTTGTCGTACCCCCAAAGTCGGCAATAATTGGTGAACAATTTTCAATAGTTGAACAAGTACTAGCTGCTTGTTGAGCTGTTCCGGAGAGATGATCCCAGAATGGCACAGTGATACATTCGTACGAAGGACTCAAACTTCGGAGCATATTTTCATAACCCAACAGCAACATCCGATGCCAGTACACGAACATACACGACTTGTGCGCTTCAAGCCCATTGGCGTACGTGGTGTGGATTTGCACGAATTTCTGATGGAATCCTTGAGTCATAGCAACACCCACCGCCTCCTTGTAAAGTGCCTTCTCCGTGTCATTGTAGGCATCCCAGGATTTCCGGATGCGAGGTTTCGTGCAAGAAGTACCAACTTGTTGTCCACTAGTAGTAGAACTAGTAAATAGTACCAACCCCACTACCCATACGATGAATAAATTCCTCATCAGCTTTCGGTAGTTACCAGAGAATCTAGCAATGAAGATATGCAAACGGGTGACTCTACAAAAGATTGCTATGACGAGTCACACGTGAAAGATCGCAAAGGTTTGAACGTCGAATCGTAGAGTAGTGAGTCAAAACTTTTGATTAAATGGTTAAAAACAACACTGGTACAGGTAAAACTATGTGCTGTATAAACCTGTTTAAAATGTACCGTGGTCATGAATAGGAGGATTCCAGTCGGTTAAGGAATCAAAATCCGATTGGGAAGTTAGTTACCTTGGTGCTTCAGTTTGTCTGTAAAAAATCCATAGCTACCGGCGAAGGCGCGGTTTTGTTTACCTACAGAAGATAAACTTTTGTCGCTGTAAACAGCGTGGTGGATCACAACACAAGATCTCTGTGCCAATGCCAAACCGTTAAAATAATTGTTTTGATTATGAAGTCGTTGGTTTACAAGTCAAACCGTTAAGCGACAAGTTTGACTACGATGTCGTTTGTTTACTAGCATCTTGGACTCGATGGATATCACGATCTTCGTTCATGCTCCCTTGAAAAACGTATTTTCTAACTTACTTTCCAATTGTCCAAGTGCCACGCCAAGCTATTCAAGAACAAGAACACATGCGTCTCTCCAACGTTGTGATGGTAATCGGGGCTTCGTTCCTGTTTACGAGCGATGCTTTTCTGATGACCACGGACACTAACAAGGCGAAGGTTCCCAACCTGGGTTCGTCAAGTGCTCAAACCCACCGCCATTTGCGTACTCACCACTTCGCTGACTTGGAAGAGAGGGGTCTCATTGCAGATGATTTGAAATATCTTGCCACAAAGGCCAAAAGCTTGGGGTTCAATGCCCACAAAGCGATGAACAGCGTATCTTATCTGCAAAAAATTCCAAAAGAATAATATCTCGCCTACCAAAAGTCACTCAATAGGCTGATCGAGTTACGCAAGTCCGGATAAGATCGACTGGAGGCACCATCTACTCTCATCTAAAGTGAATATATGGATTCATTGGACGTCGCAAGAACTTGTTTAGCCCAACACTAGTGTTATGGCGCATTCATTATCGTTGTATGTTATTATTTTTTCGGCAAATTATGGGAAAACAGTCGTCCCATAGCATCACCATTCCCAAATACTGTGGTATGTAGTACATTATTGTAAGTACTGCATTATTGCTTTAACTAGTATGACAACGTCAGCTGTACTGGGATCACAGCCGCAGTATAAGAGGGTTATGACATTATACCAATTTTAGGAAATACTTTGGCGTACCAATGTGGCCATCATGACCAGAAACGGACAACGTCTTCGAATCCTGAAAATCTGTCAGAAATACGTAGGCATTTATTGAAAGAAGTTATCGAATTAAGGTCCTCGATGTACATCAATCACTCTCTCCTTCACGCATTAGCAGATAATGTCGTATCGTAGTCGCTGAAGCCCTTCTTCAAGTCGCTCACCGCTTTCTCGAATGGGAGTTTCTTCTTGTAGGCAGCACACGGTAGGAATCTGTTCGTAATGTCTTTCCACTGCGGGATGCCAATGACTCGGTCGTCCGAGTTCATATATTGCAGTAGCGTGTAGCAACGTGGGTGACCTTCAACGTTAAAGTTGGCTCGGAAGAGAGGCGAGTAATCTTGCACACCACCGAGGCAGTCTTCTTGATATTGACACATGACCATCTCCATCTGCTCTCGAGCTGCTTTCTCCTCATAACCGACGATACGAGCTGCTTCATACAACGCAATATTCCAGCGCTTCACTTTCTCGTCATAAGTCGTTCCGGATTCAATTACCGGGTAAAGTTGATCTCTTTCACCCCCGGAATATCTGATCTCACTCTCGTCTGCCATCAACGACGTAACAGTACTATTCGCCGCCGAAATGGTGTTGGAATTCCAGCAGTTTTGATACAAATTTGCTAATCCACCACTGATCGCGTACGTGTAGCTGTAATTCCCTAGATCTTTGGCATCCACGAAATCGGAATATTTGTTAGGTAGATCCTTGAAAAACGGGTACAGAATGTTGTTGGGATCTTGCCACACATTAACGACGGTTTTCCCATCGAAAGCAAACCCACGCATTGCAACCGTATCATTGACCGTATAGTACTCGGTCGGTGAACTGGGAAACCTTTTCGGACCCGTACTGAACCAGCGTGAATCGCCACCTTTATCCGTCGACGAGAGTAAAATGTTTTCGCCTCCCACTTGACATTTAAGATAAATGACTTGAAGCAAATCCACCAAAGCGTGATGAAGGTAGAAAATGGGGTCTGCAGGAGATTGGAAATATCCCATCACACCGTCCAAATTGCTGTGAATCAAGTCTACAAAAATACAAAAAAGTTAGAAACTACTCATATCAGTTGAAAATGTGTACGTACTGTGAACATTGCGTTCAACTTGACTAGTAAAAGTCAAGGAGTCATTTGGTGAAAACACTTGTTGATATACTGAAGCGAACGAGGCTGAAGCGGGATAGGTGGTACTAGACATGGCACTTTTCGTTTTTCGGATGACACACTTCGAGCACGTGGTGGAATTGCCACAGAAATGTGACATAACTCCTTTATTCACGCACGTGGTAGTGGAACTATAAGGGATCGTGACATTATAGATTGGTAAGTTTTGCTTGACCCCCGTCAAGTTAATATCAGAGGAATCAGTGAGGAACGGTGAACAATTGAGGAGATTCGAGCAAGTTCCAGTTGCACGACGAGCTTGTGCTGCGAGATGATCCCAATACGGGAGTGTCAAACATCGGTATTTGGGATCCAAACTTCGGAGCATATTTTCATACCCCAGTAGCATCACCCGGTGCCAGTAGATGAACATGCAGTTCCGGTGAGCTTGCGTCTCGGATAGAAATTCCGTGTGAACTTGGATGAATTTTTGGTGGAATCCTTTGTCCATGGCGATACCCACTGCTTCTAGATACAGATTTTTCTCGGTTTGATTGTAGGTGTCCCAAGATCGACGAATTCGAGGATCTGTGCAGTTGGTGCCAACTTGTTGTCCATTGGAAGTGGAAATCACGAAACTCAAGAAAATCAAAGATATCAACGTAGATTTGAGCTTGATACGTGTCATGGTTGACGAAACACTTGATGCTTTTCACGGAAATTGCAGACTGACAACCATGAACGACACACTCATGTACGTGAAGGGGCGTTGGATATGAAATGTGGGGTGGGGAGCTCACGAAATGGTGAAGCGTCACATGAGATCCAAGATTGGATCTTTTCTTTGGATCGATGTTTTCAGATACTGCTACATGTAGTTTATCACAACTGTAAAATAATGTAATGGTATATCTACCATGTACACATCACGGTAACTCGGCGCTCAAGAAAAGTTATGTTGGCATACTTTGAGAAATACCGTAGTCAACAATTTTTTCTGATAATCAATTGAGCCATGATATTGGCGAAAGATGCTACCCGGATGGTAGAAGTTTCAAATTGACAATTGCATGATTGAGTAGAATGCTTCTTGTATCTCATTTGACAGCTTTTATCTGATCAATAGGTTCTATACCGTAGTAAAAAGTCGTACTTCATCGCCGATGACACCTGTGGTCATCTGTTAGCTGAACAATCAGTCCAATTGACAAATCTGATCTCAGGTGACATGCACAGGTACGTTGGAATGAAAAATAATCATTCCAGAACTCTAAATAGCATGCAGTTGAACCCTAGTTCGCTGCATGATAGAATACATCGGCGACAAGCATACGCAGCAATCTACATACCGAAAGAAGATTGTTTCTTTAGATATATATTCGTCACGGATAACACAGTCTGTTGATATTATCAACCTGAGGTGAGTCACAAAATCGAGAAATCATAAGATAAGTCCACCTTTATGCTGCTAAGAAGCTACCTATAGATGACGATAATGACCGGAGGTATGAGATTCTGTTGTCTCATAAAGAAATATTGCTCAATAGTTATCTGCAGGAGGAATACTTGGTTTCGTCAATGCAATGTAAATGTCGCGAGGCATAAAAATAAGTTTCCGTTGGGTGCTTTGTATAACTACACAGGTCCTAGGTCATTCCCGTCTGACTGTCAACAGTTTCCAATCGTAGTCCCATGCCGACGACTGGAATTGAACCTACTACACCGGTGAATTTGTGGGGAACAGAGTACTACGCGCAAGAGGCTGAAATTCGTAGAAATCGGAAATGGAATTTATTACTACAACCTGCAGTATTAGCATCGTACTTGGCTATTGGAGGTCGCGCTGTATTCGGTCCATTAGCGATTTTCGTGCTTTTTACTTTCACAAGTTATTTATCTGACGGAACGGTCTTCATCAAGGCTGATAGCAGCTTTTTCGCATTTACGGAAGCTGATATGTCATTAGCTGGTGGGTGTACGGCATGTTTGGGTCCGTGCAAAATTGGCCTTCTCAAGTATTCGATGTTTAATGGAAGTGCTCTTACAATTGCTCCAACATTTAACGCGTTTTCTGCGTTGGCTCAGAGGGAATCACTCTACGATTTTAGTGCATTAAGCAAAGAAGCTCTCGCTTTAGCAGAAAATCTAGATTCTAATGGAGCAGTTTGTCAAAGTGGATTGAGCGATTGGGGATCGACATACAGCGCTGTAAAGGGAACTCCTTATCAAATAATGAACATCATTACGACTTTAAAACTTAGTGTTGCACCACAAATGGTACGAGAGCTTGAAGAAGCCATCACAAATGGTGAAGAGTGTCTTTCGACGTGGAACATGATCGCTATTGGACGGCTCTTTATGTATCCGACGAAAGCAGGGGATTCGAATTTTGGCAAGGTGGCTGCGGTGGATATTAACGTCTTCCCAGATTTTACTGAATGTCGAGCACAAGTCAAAGCAGATTTTGGCGCAATTGGTTCCAAGCTCGCAATGGCAACAAACGGGGAAAATATTTTGAGTGTCGTTCCAGACGTTCTGACATTGTTTCCTTACATTTTTACAAGTAGCATACCCCGAGTTTCTCGGGTGGTACCGGCAGGCAACACACATTTTGGAGCGAAATCTGTTGTACAACCTCAACTTAGAGGTTACTACGGAGGGTGTCGTGTGCGAGAGGTAAATACTACGGGAATCTATATTGAAGCTACCTGTAGCGTTTCAAAACACTGGGAAATGTATGGATTAATGATCCATTCCCCTGATGATATTCCATTGTGCAGTACTGGTGATGTTTGCATTCGAAATTACTACAACTCGAACTGGGAGTGGGTAAATGGCTTCGCTCCCGATATTCCTGGGCGTACACTTATCACCGCCAATACATTTCGTAATCGCTATGCTGACAAAGTGGAACTCAACGTACTCCCAGGACTTGCAGTTGTACAAATACTTTCAATGGGAATCGTTAGTCTGTACCAAGTGATGTCACACAAACGCTCAGTCCTTCTCACACAAATTTGGGCGTACCGTTGTCAAATGGGGCGGATGCAAGTACTTTATCTCGGACAGGTTATTTACCACCTTGTCAACAACTCAGATTTGTATTGGCTTGGTCTTGCGACTGGAACGTTAACGACAGAATCGATTGCGAACCTCACATGCTGCTTTTTCGTCTTTTCGTATTCTTTCGTCAATTTGGTCAATGCAAGATCGGGAGATCAAAAGTTATCTCGCCACTTTCGATTAACATGGGAAACAATGCAACTTATCACTACCATTTTTGTGTGGACTATGCTCCGGTCGGTTCAACAGAAGTCACTTTTGTATATCATCACCGAAAATTCTGAAATTTTGCGCAAGAATTCTGTTCGTGGAGCAACGTTTTGCGGTCTTAACGATGCATGCATTCTGTTCCGGGTTAGTGTACCTACAGTGGTGACAATGCTTTCTGTGACATTGGGAAGTTTGGCCACCATTTTAACTTTTATTGTTAAGAAACTCAGTGCAAAAGCCATAAGCTCAGATAGGACAGCACAGCGCTCCTTGACAAGGTTGCTCACTATAAGAATAATGAACCCAACGCAAGTTACGGCATTTATACCGGAATCTGTTGAAGGTTTTGAACGGCGGTATAACGAAACTTTGCTCGATACCCTAACATCATTCGAAAGGCATTGTATTGGGGGACCATTTCGAAAACTCTTTCACGACTGTGACGATATTGCTTATGTTATGTATCATGGAAGACGTTGCACAACCGTTGAGGCACTGTTGATGACAGGACATCTTTACTATGGTGACCATATTTATGAAGCTACATCGGTAGTTTTGCTGTTGATATCGCGCATATTGCCACACCGGTTTCTGCGTACATTTAACTTACTTTTACTGCGATGGTATGTAAATCCCAGGCAAGGAACCTTATCGCATGCACTTTCATGCACTTGGTACGTTGCAAGTGAAGAAAGACACGAATTGCCTGGCGCAGTACCAATAGCCTAGTCAAACAAATAGGAAATAGAGAAATAGACATATTTTTGAAAGGTAGGACTTCCTATCGCCGATACACAATGTTATTAATTTCATAGATCAATTTTGTTACTTGATCCATGAGGGCGTTCCGCACGTCAACTTCCAGCGGAATCGGGCCATTTCAGAGGATATTTGACATCCAGCGGATCGGCCAAAACTCTACGTGTTCCGCAACCCGATTCCAGTGGAATTCCCACGAGATCCGCTATCCTCTATCCGCCCGAGTTTATGATTAATCCAGTGGTTTGATGTAGCGATCCCCGTAAAACTACATACTTTTGAGAGTCGGATGTCATCATGAAGTGCATATGGGGAGTATTCGGACGAAGCAAGCGGAACGCAACAAAGTGGAGAGAATCACAGCGGACTCCACTACGCGTCCTACACTCCTTTCTTTTATTTTCCTATTGATGCAAGGCATGACAAGCAAATCAAGGTTAGTTCAAACGGATAACAGATCAGGATCAAATATCCACAATGACAAGAGTAAACAAGTGTTCATTTAGGAAGTGTAGTTTGGAACGAAGCCCCCATTTATCGACTGATTTAATCTATTTCTTACCCTGCAGTCGACATTGTACGAACAGTAATCCGGTGTGTAGTTGGTTTTGATGTATAGTTACAATACGACACGAATTTCGAGCAAGATATACCTCCATCTTTAATTTTCGACTTGATAACATGACGACAACGAGCTCTATGACCCAAAATTGATGTGGCTACTTTTCGTATCTTCAATGAATATCCTTCTGTTTGATACGAACTTCGATGGCACGTCCGTTTGCGTTTTATGCAAGGATAACTTTCCTCTTTTCCATTCAATCTGAGATAGGTATCATAGAGCATCACGGACTTGGGAAAGTAACAATCATTTCTACAATTTAATACTGGACAATGTGAACATCGTCCAATCTCGAGATGAAAGTACGGTTTTAGCCCTGTCCACACAACACAGTAATGTGTCTCCATCTGGAAAATGCATCCTTAACGAACAGCAAATGAGCACGGGCTGCTTGGAGATTCGAAGAGAGAGAGTCACTTTGCAATTTTCACTTAGATCAAACGATTCCTGCAGTATGAAGACCTTCGTACTTCCCGTTGTACTATTTGCCAGTTTAGCACTTGGTTCAACCGCAGCTATTGTCGATGACGACAGTGTTGAGACCTGTAGTGGTCCGAATGCACGGATCGCTCCACCTAAAGGTGCCATCGTCGTGGATGCAACGGGTGACTACGACGGCAGTGTCTTGACCATGAAGGAAGGCATGAAGACTTTGGATATCACTACCACCGCTGAACAGACCGTTTTCGTGATGCCGGGAGTGTACGAGGAGCAAGTGTTTGTTCCGAAACTCAATGGTGCTTTGGTGCTCCAAGGTTCCACGTGTGACGCACGTTCGTACGTTTCCAATGAAGTGACTATTACCCAAGCCACTGCGCAGAAGGATCTACCTCGAGAAGCGATTACTGGCCGTAATGACCTCACAAGTACTGTCCGATTCAAGCCAAGCAATGTGAAAGTGTACAACCTCAACATTGCCAACACAGCTGGCAACGTCGGACAAGCAGTGGCTGCTACCGTTGACGGAACGGGCTACGGCTTCTACGGCTGCAACTTCACCGGGTACCAGGACACTTTGTACGCCAACAAAGGTCGTCAGCTGTATGCAAAGTCATACATTAGCGGTGCAGTTGATTTCGTATTTGGCTCTACGGCGACAGCTTGGTTTGAGAAGTGCGACATTGAGACGATTGGCAAGGGCTGCATCACTGCAAATGGTCGTAACAGTGAGGAAAATCCTTCTTACTACGTTTTCAACAACGCAAAGGTGTTTGGTTCGAACCCTAAAGGCACGTCCTATCTCGGTCGTCCGTGGCGACCATTTGCCCGTGTGGTGTGGCAGAACAGTGAGCTTAGCGATGTCATCAATCCTCTTGGCTGGTCGGCTTGGGATGCCAGATCCAGCACAAATGACGTCCACTTTAAAGAGTTCAACAACACTGGCGCTGGTGCGGTGACAGACGAAAGAGTGGAATTCAGTCTAGAACTCAAGAAACCTGTCGATATCACGGAAATTCTGGGCGAGGAGTACGACTCGGAATGGTGGGTGGACACCAAGTATTTGTAGATGGAAGTAGCTGTTTTCATCGTGAATTCAATACAATGGTTAGAATCGTATCCTTGATCGAGTCAAAGTTTGGTTGTCGACAGCTAATTGAATTGTACTAGTAGCAGTAGTATCCGTGTGTAGTACATTGACAGGAACAGCAGCGATTCTCTTGCACAGCTCAGATCGATCCACCTTCTTCCTACCGCATGCGCTCTTCCTTGACTTGACCACGGCTGCTACTCGATCTCCCATCGAATTAATTCCACGCCTCCAAATTCACTCGACAACTTGGCGGCCCACATGCAACCCGAACGATCTCTCCATGTTTGAGCACTCCTCCCACGCTACGAAGCAGTAAAGTTTCCCAGACGGTCTGGCGCTCACTGTTTGCGATCTCCCCCATGAGCCAGCTTTCAAAATGGAAGTGGAGTGGGGTCGGGAAAGCGCGGGAGATTCGAAATTCAAACGTGATCAGTATAGAGGGGGTATGTTGTAGAGTAGGCTGAAATTTGATTTGAAATGGTTATCTTTTTCCGAACGGAGGTAGTACTAGTAGTAGTAGTTTAATTCTCAATAATTCGTGGCTCCATCTCAAACGCACCACTCCGCCATCGATTTCATTCGAAATCCGTTTCTTTTCAACTACTCCGTCTCATGCTTCACAGTAGTCGCTTCCGTCACCCGCATCACTTATTCGGGTGGTGCATATTCGCCGACGCCACCGATAGCCAGCAAATTCACCCCAACACAAGATCGACGGATATAATCTATCCTCACATCAGCCAGTTCCAGGGTAGAATTCTGACCCGCCGTCTTCACACAACACTGCTTAATAGACGACTGCAGCCACGATGGTTTCCTCACCGTCACGAACCGTGCTGTCGTCCACTCTCTTCGTGAACTCCTGCATTTCATCATGCAGCGTCTCCTCCTTATCCGCGTCGGTGGCCAGCCAGTTTTGCTCCATGTTGCCTCCCCATTTGCCTACTCATAGCTTCGGCACGAAGTACAGTGGCGTCTTGGTCTTGGGATACCCCACACTGCTTTCGTCCTCTGCCAACACCATAACTTACCATTACGGATGTGGCCACCGCTCGGCCGCCCTTGGCTGTGTGTTCCTGCTGCTGACTGGCCTCATTTTTCTTCACGAGAGCGCGTAATCCCCCCCCCTCGATCGTTCGCAGCACAGCATCAAGTATTTTGAGCTGCATGGTATCCTCCCGTGGCCGACCGCGTGAGCCTGAACATCTAATTATTGGTAGCGTTTCAAAGCTGACAACCGTCAAATAATTAACCCAGTCATTTTGATCAAAAATAATTGTCATTAAATGCTACATTGAAACCTCCGATTGAATAGAGTAGATTTCACGTGCGTGTGTGAAAGTACGACTATATATGTCTTTGTAAATATATACCTACAGGTTTATTGTGCTGAAGTATACTGTAATACATGTAAGTATTAATATATTCGAAAAAAAATTACGTAATTCTCTATTTGGAATTTTAGAATGGGTCTTTCATTTGGGTAACTCGTTGACATAGAGCAGCTAAATTTAGGATCTTTATTTTTATTGCCTTTTAAAATTAAAGATATGTGATCTAGTTTTTTATTACGTTATGTTGTGCAACATCCGTTCTACAATAACACTTTGATTTACATGTATTGGTACATGCATCGCATGTACAGCGCTTCGTGGCAGTAACTAACAACTTTAAAGGCACCAAACAGGCAAACAGGTGAGCTGTTTGGTGCTTAAGCTAAGTATTACTTCGAAATACGAGCCTAACACTGCTTCATGATACTACGAAGTATGTTACTACTGTACTAGTATACTACTACGTAGTACTACGTAGTACTAGTAGTAGTACGTGGCAACTTATACTAGCGTTCATACTCGTTGTTGTACTGTGTACTTACAGTGTAATAAGGGAATGGCCAACCTGAAGCAATTCAGTCGTAAGAATTTTAATTCTTAAAATACTTACAACGCAGTAGTGTCGAGACAGCCATTTGTGGTGATATATTTGTCGACAGGTACTGACGATGCTCGTTATGACAGTAACCGAACAGCTTGTCTGACACTTGCTCGTTTAGTTCTCCTGATAGTATCTGTAGGCGTTTTAGCATGTTTACCATGCATCATATCAACTACTACACATTACTAACCTAGTCCACCTAATTCTCCGGTTTGTATTTCGCCTTCATCAAAGCACGCAATATCTCGACACCTTCGTCGCTGATGTCATTATCCTTAATGGACTGGAGAAACGAGGGTTTCGTCAACATATCGTCCATTTTTTCCGGTGTCCATCCCTGGTCAATCAATCCATCGACCATTTTTGCCTCCTTTTGATATATCTTGGTCTCAACTTGTTTCAGGAACTCGAGATCATCAGATATATGGAAACTCTCAGTTTTGCTTGCTCCAATATTTAGCAGCTTCTTCACCAAGGCTTTAACGTCGGCTCCGGTTCTCTCTTCGTCGTTGTCGATAACATCTTGAACCCGCAGAGATCTACCCATGCCCGCACTCACCTGTGCAGGCAACACGCCGTTTGAAACTGCAGTCTTGCGAACCGAGGTAGCATCCGACGCTGTCAAAACAGACATCGCCGCGACCAGGAAAACGTAGCACGCGCGCATAATTGCGATTGATTTGGGGTGTTGACAGCGGAAAGAGGCTCGTGAGATGGAGGGTAAATTCCTAAATGAACGTGGCTCAGGACTGAGTCAGGCGGACGGTTCTCCTGACCCCTGCGGACCGAGGACAACGAACCAAGCTCCAGAAAGAGGATCTGTTGCTGTCGCAGACTGCGACTCGCAGTCAAACGAATGGTACTGGAACTCTCACTACAATAGAGCCCGTTTGAACCTGACATAGTCTTCGAGGTGTTGTACCAATCTAAAGCTACGTTTCTACGCAAATGGTCACTCTCATTCAGGAGTTTACTTTACTCTATCCAATTACCTGTATATTCCTATTAGGAATATATTTACAATAATTCCTATTCTAAGGTATTTAACTATGGAGAATCAGCTCTTGTTCTTGACGCCAAAAGCAGATGTAGTCAAGCTAGGATATCCATTTAGATAGCTACTTGCATCTGGCCCAATTCCAATCGTAACTGTCACTGCTTATACACCCTGCCAGATCCGTTCGATATACCTGTCGAGTCTGCTCGAATACGTTTTCTAAGTTCCTTAATAATGCCGTACCGCTTAAGTAAGATCTGGGTGCACTTACATCGTCGACAGCAGCCTCCTCGGTCTGATGCGTAACTGTCAGTGTTTCACTCATCTCCTGACCCCCACAAGACTTCATCTATGGGCTCTTCCATCAAATTCTCGACAGGAGTTTAGAAGCTCACCTACTTATATTGAGTTTGATGTACTGTGTTAGCAGGCACGACATCATTGACACCAGTTTGTTCGTTACCAGATCGTTCTCTTCTGGTTCGTCAAATTTCTGTGTGCAGTAATCTAAAAGTGCAGGAGTTGATTAGTATCGATCAAAACATTGAGTTTCAACACACGGATTTCATCCACGTGCAGCTAAACTAGTACAATACTGTGTATCAACGTCTGAATACCCTCGACTTGGAATAAAATTGGGTAGAGGTGATGACTGGGGCGATTGTCTGTACGACTGAATTGTATATAAACCGGTACATACTTACATTGTGAGGATCAGGATTGTCTGAATATCTTGTCCGCACCATCCTCAATATTCTCCTTTTCCTTAGCAGCTGCAATCAGAGCTACTTCCTCCCTGGCTTCATCAACTCCATGTTCAATAAAGTACTCAACTATAATATCAATACTTTGGAATAAGTAAGGTAATTTGTGACGTCACCATCGCAACTTCGATCCTCCCGTACGCGGCTATGGCGAACTTGGGTTCATATCGACTCTCAGGACACAGAACGTGGTGAATACATGTATATGTATAGTAACTTACATGTACTTGAACGTCGATGTTGACTTTTGATTCCGTACAAAAGACCGTGATCCTAAAATCTTTCTGACAACAAAATTATAGAATATCACAGAACCTTCGGGACATTTTCCTGTACACTTAAACCATTGCATGGGACGAAATACCGGCATGACTCCTAATAGCCTATTGCAGCTATCCAGCAACAACTGCACCACTGCCAGTGGGCCACTGACAATGCCTGCCGCATTGGCAATGGGGCAGTTGTTGCTGGATATTGATTATTAGACGCGATAGAAGCAGCTTGAATTCGTGGTTGTCAACAATAGTCTGACTAGAGAGATTACGAACGTCTCACCAAGTATTCAAAACTCAAGTCAATTATCCCGTAAGCTTATCTCCAGCTGGATCTCATCGTCAACTTGGTTCATTCGTACATACCCGGTACATGTTTTTCTCCTAGTATTACATACCGCATAATCTTTGTTATGACCTTCTACACTGTATATGTTATGGCATACATGGCTGAATTGGCCAATTAGATAACTTTCGGGAAGCATATTGTACACCGTCCACTTCTACACCATTATTTGACTTTTGTATGAAATGTATGTTTTATGACATAGTCAGTACACAGGTACGCCAAGTCTATGGAGTACGGTATCCTGTATGCCATAACAAAGGTATATTAAAAAAATTACCGGTACATGTAATACTGTAATACCGGTACTATTAGGAGAAATACAACCAAATCGTAGGAAACACACAAAATGTGGTACAGTAGAAACACACATGCAAGCTACCAGTTATTGTTAAGTGCCATCCCTTATACTGTAGCAACGTCCAGCCCCATCTGAGCAACTAAGCCATACGCTACGACCGACACTATGGCAGTGACGAATCTTCGGCTGTAGCTTCGAGATGGAGGGTCGGTAGAAGATCGCCGTAGGTTTTGTGTGCGTTAAGTGGGCCTACGTCATGCAGTTGTTGCTGTTGGTGTAACTTTACTAACCGTGATACTATGCTGCGAAATGTTTGTGCAGGTTATGCTTCGTATTGTGAACTTTCAGCTGTAGCTTGGCAATCACAACTAGGCAGAAGCTCGCCGTAGGTAGGTTGTGTGTGCGCGGTTGGGGTCTACTTCATGGAGTTGTCGTTAACGGTGTTGTTGCGCTAACCGTGATGCTTTTTTATGAAATGTTGATGCAGGTCGCACTTTGAGCTACTGAACTTTTGGCTATAACTCGACCACAACCGCTTGGCAGAAGCTCGCCATACGTGGGTAGTGTGCGCGCGACGTGGGACTACATGATGCAGCCATTGCTGTTAGCGTAAACGTGCTAACGATGATGCTATTCTATGACATGTTAGTGCAGGTTGCAGTTTATACTATGCTTTTTTAATTTTATATCGGTTGTCAAGCATTACCAGAAGTTTGACATAAGCGAATAGTTTGCACTCGATGTATACTCTACGAATAATAAGAATGTGTAATGCAAGAAGTACAGAAGGTATACTGTTGCCCCAGGCGTTGATATTTATTGAAACGTAGAAATCGTTGACACTGTTGGTATTGCATTTCGACTTTACAGAGGCAGTGTGCTGTGTGCCGTTTGCTTTACTAATACTAAGTACTCTATGTCTACAAGTTTATTGTATAATAGTAAGGAATTGAATGCAGCATTTGAAGGGCGTATAATCATATTCGTGCTCCATTTTCTGAAAAGCTAGTTCTACATGTGTAGCAAAGTGTTGAAAGTGGATATGCAGACGCTGGAATGACCTTTTAAATGTTGCGGGCGAGTTTCACCATGTAGTAGTAAGGGCTTTTATTGCTAGCTCGGTACATTTATCAAACCCCCATTAATCACCTACATGGACGGCATTTTGACAAATGAACTCCATTTTGGCTGATAAACCAGGGGTCATTGTTATTTTCATAACCTAAATTCAGATGCTACCAAATAGCAGCGTCACGAGCAGCAATATACTAAGCTTATCTGTATTTCTGCATCTTATAGTCTTACATCGCCCGCAAACATTTTACCTATTTCTAACTTCCGGTAATGCTTGAGTTGCGACATAAACCCAAAATCCAATAACACGCATTTCAACCTGCAAACATTTCATAGAATAGCATCATCGTTACCACCCTTACACGAACTCCAACAATTGCATCATGTTGCCAGTCTTGAGATGTACTTAACCCATCTACGGCGAGCAACTGCAGAGCTGTTGGAGCCGAGTTAGAGCAAAACGTCCTGTAGCACAAAATCCAATCTGCACTAACATTTTATAGAATAGAATCACGGTCAGCACAGTTATACAACCAGCGACAATTGCATTATGTAGCCCTTAATAATGCGCACAAACCTTACTTATGGACTAGCCGTGCAGTGGTTGCCAAGTTACAGCCGAACATTCACAATACGCAGAACTTGAGCTAACATTAAATGCAATTAAAGTAACCTAACATCATTGTTAGCAACGTTACACCAACAGAAACAACTTTATCATCTATCTCCACTTTACATGCACACAGCTCACGTACGGCGAGCTTCTACCGAGGCGTTGTCGTCGAGTTACAGCCGACTTTCACAATATGTAGTCAACCTGCACCAACACTTCATAGAAAAAAACATCACAGTTAGCCGAGTTACGCCGCCAACAACAACTGCGTCTTATAGTTCCCAATAGTGCGCACAAAACCTACCTACGGCGATTGTCTATCGAGGTGTTGTCCCCGAAATACACCCGAAAGTCTGTAGATCGTCCACTCTTCTGCCAATACATTCAAGCACACAGCATCACATCAGGAAGTGTTAGGCAACAGAAGCCACAGTAGGTCGTTCTTACCATGGTTGCGCATGTGGATTGCCTACGGCGAGTTCATGTCGGGCCGCTGTCTCCATCCAAACCAACCCGGTCGCAAGGGGCGCAGTCGCCTTGAGTCACGCTTAAGTACGTTTTCTCTGGATTAGGTACAGCTTAACCCCTCTAGCCCCGCTTCCTGTATTCTACAGGGTAAGCACTTTCCTTATTCTTAATAACACAGGATAAGAAATCAGCCCATACGATAAACAAATGAATCAATACAAATTTCAAGTGATTTGCACCGAAGCCAAGATGGAAAACCTTGTTGCTAACCTCGAGGGGGGTATAATTCGTGGTTGAGGATTTTTCGAGATTTCGTGCGCGCGCAGATTTCGCGCCATTTGCGAATCGGACGGACGGAGAACAAATCAAGCGAAGAAAGCTAGCAATGCCAAAGCGGAAGCACATTAGGCCACTAACCTGGCCGAAGCTATGGACGAAACTCAAGAAGCTAGGGTGGCGGTTTCAGCGCCCGAAAGGACTTTCGACTGAAAATCGTTTCTTCACAGCTGAAGGATGGACAAAACGCCCGAACGCAGTGCACCTTGTCGACTACTTCGACGGCGCGGATGAGATATGGAAGCACTTGCCGGTCGAAGGTACGTTTCTGTTTTGACTACGAGACTATGCATCTACTAACGCTACAATAGTTTTGTACGAAGAGGCGCCTCCTACCAAACGCCAAACTTCTGAACCGACACCGCCGACGCCGCTGCTAGCCACGTCGCCGTCCAAGCCTCCAGTCAAGCCGCCCAAAAAGGCACCGATCAAGTCGCCAGCCAAGGCGGCCGCAGCAACGCCACATCGCAGTGCGCGTCGAACACTTGAAAGTGTGGACAGCCCGACAGGCAACAATCGAATGGACTCCGGCGATGATGATGACGACTACCGGGTGGAGGACGATGAGGGAGAATCGGATGTGGAAGCTACAAGCGAGAGCTCTGCAAGCGAGGACGAAGAGACGAGCGATGACGAGGACGCAGTTGATTTATCTGCGGGCACTCCATTCGACAAGATGACCAAGGAGCAGGTGAGCGACCACGCTAGGACGGGCTGGACGACATACTTCGAAGATACCAGTACGTACATACCTGTATTATACAGAAAATCATTGGATTTATGTCTTTGTTATCGTGTACTTAACATTATTTCCTGGTACAATGCTATAGGTGCTTCTCTTCAACTACCCGCGGCCGAGCTCACCCACGCTGCCGCCACTCCAACGGAGTTGGCGCAAGCTCTGGGGAACAGTTTGGAAGGGCTGTTCTTCTTGTTCTTGCCGAAGTCGATGTGGCTGTCGATTGCAACCGAGTCCAACCGATACCAGCTCCAGTACCGTACTCAAGCTGCGGACGAGATCATGGCTCGCCAACGACGCATCAAGAAGCGACGGCCTGAGTACAAGATGAAGACGTTGCAGCAAGTCGTGAAGGAGCAGCAAGCATTCAAGGCCATCAAACTTCAAGAGCTCGTCACTTTCATAGGTCTTCTGTGCGCTCGGATGCTGTGTCCTTTTTCCGCGAGAAGATGGCGAAACACTGGGCCATGGATACACAAGGTGCCGTGTCCCTAAAGGAACGTTTGGACGGTACATGTCAAGGAAACGCTTCGAGGAAATTGTACGGTTCCTTCACTTCAGCGACAACTATGGGCCTGACGCGCGCAAGTACAAAACGTGGAAGATCAAGCCTATCGCCGACACGATCAACACCACGTTCAAGTTGGGGATGACTGTCGGCCAGCGAATCGCCTTCGACGAAGGGATGATCCCGATGAGGAGCAAGTACAATCCCATGCGCCAGTATCTTCGCGGAAAGCCCCATCCGTGGGGAACCAAGTGCTTCCTGACGTGTGACGCCGACAGCGTATACTGCTACAGGCATGTTAATATTTCTCCTGTATTCGACAGGGCATCCACTTACGGTATTGTTGTCTTGTCCTGTACAGGGCAGAAATTTACCAAGGCCGACTAAACAGTGACAGCGCAGACCTCAGTCAAGGCCCTAACGCAGTACTACGTAATGTTGAAGAGGTGCTCGAAGGACTGCCAAAGCGTCGACTTATTATCACGGATAGATTCTACTCCAGTGTTCTGCTGTCCTCCATTCTCCTGCAACACGGACTATACCACGTCGGTACGATTCAGACCAACAGGCGTGGTTACTGCAAGACGATCCCTTACAAGCAAGCGAAGCGTCCGAAGAGGCTCATACCGTATTTCCCGTTCCCTCACCAAGCCAAGCATGATAGCCGTGTCCTCGATGGACAATCGACCAGTGCATTTCATCACTACGGGCTGTAGCACAGGCCCAGCGATGTTGTCAAGGTGTGACGGCGCGGATGTTGTCGACGTTCCGGCGCCACAGATTGTAAAGGACTATCAAGACGGCATGGGTGGCGCGGACATACATGATCAACAGCGATTACAGAGATATTCAATCCAGGTTTGGGGTTCTTATGAATCTTACCCTGTATTTTCCATATAGGGTGTCTGACCGAACCATTGTTACCCTGTACTGTACAGCGAGCTATGAAAA
>NBNE01000117.1:0-39566 GCA_002215365.1 Phytophthora megakarya
AAGGAACAACTCCGTGGGAGTTTCGTACACATGCACGCGCTGTCACTGCGCGTGCATGTGTACGAAACGCACTGGTACGACACCGTGGTATTGACTGTCCCTTACTTACCACACTTTTGATAGTCTGTCCAGCAAATCTACGGCGGGCCATCCGCGCTTGGCGAATTTCGCAAATTGTGCCAGCCGGGTTCAAGTACCGCGGCACATCACAGTCGCTTTTCCTACCTCCACCACACCATCACGGCTGCCGTGGCAGTGTCAAACTGTTTGATACATGTACGTGAAACCCACGTCTTGTACTGGACAGGATTTGGTGCAGAGCGCCGGAAGTTCTGCTTTCCAAAACCATTGTTTAGTAAGATACACTGTACGATCGGCGGTGTGGCTGTACACGGCGCTTTGATGACTCTTATCACTTCAAATTGAAATGGGTAACACGTTCCGCTATTTAACAAGATAATCATACGTCAAGATGGAGACTGAAGGTTGTTTTATTTTCTTGAGAACAAGCTAGTGGTAGAATTGTATTAGATGGATGGCAATCTACCATGCTTATGTATTGTTATCGAAGACGTAACACCCGAATATAAAAATAGAATCTGTAATATTTGGACAATACGTGGTCAATTCCTGGACAATAACTAGACAAAAAATATGGACTGCAGCGCCGAAATATATCGGATTGGGCCGAGACCCTGTAATTCCACTGGACCTATGTATTGGAACGTCTGGCAGTAATTTATCCATTTGAGACTGCGCCAAACAAAATAATGCTTAGCAACCATTTGGAGTTTTCGAGATAATTTGCAGTTTGGAATTCCAGCCATAAAAAGTTCTTGCGAACTTAGCAAAACGACAAGGACACGCCACTCGAAAACATGCCCATATTTTTGGCCTTGGAAATGGAGATATTTTTTCGAGGGTCAGTAACTTCTTTGGGGCGTTATTAACAGAGGAGAATTGTAGTAGCGTTCTCCTCGGGGTGTGCAAGACAGTACGGGTAGTATATTCGCCCTTCGAGCTGAGAATGAAGGAGAACCAGGGATCAGGTCTAAACTTGAACGTTGTTCGCTGGCCTCCCACTTCCCTCACCTTAATAAGGAGTAATAAGGAGTCTTTATTGATCGATGCACTCGCAAGGCGTTCTCAGAGCTTGTATCACTCGCATTTTGCGAATGCAACTACTAGTATTAGCGAAAAGTGGTGAGGGCGTAGACAGGAGTGACCATGACTTGAAGTCGTCACCAGGCACAAGTGTGCCGGCTGGACGGTTGGCTTCGTTGTTGCTGGGAGGAAAGGTGGGTGTTCATGATGCTGTTGAAATCGCAAAATGATCTTTCGTGAGTTCCTTCATTGCAAGGTCCAGTAAAGGCTCTGTGCGGCAATTGTGTTCTTTTTTCCCTCGTTCCTCGTTCACCCATACTGGACATGTACATGTCCCGGTGCGTCCTTCTCTGCATTTCGTGATTCCGTAATCGGACCAGCAAGCTACATGTTCCCCTGCTATTGTTAATAGCGCCCCTCAGGGGGTTGCGTTACAGTATTCGTTACGCTTTGCATATTTTAGAGCAGCCGGGGTCTTAAAAGAAGCGGGGGTCGCTGCTCATTGTATAAGTCGCGAAGATTCGTACTTAGATTCGTTAGCATCTTTTCGTTAGACGCAGTCTCATTTATTTGGATCCATTCGTGTTTCGTTGTTCCAAAACCTCGTTCAACCCAATAAATAAAGAACTAGCTTTTGGATTGTCAAAATCAGATTATCAAGAAATTGTCATAAAGTGTATGATGAGATCCCAAACTATCGAGGCAGTAATTTATTCGTAATATATCTGGAATAATTTATCTTTTCATCTTTACACGATTAATGTTCACTTGGTGTAGAAAGCGCTACACTCAGGCTCTTCTTCAATGTCGAGCACTACCTTGGTGGGGCTCACTCATATTGCCCACTAATATTCAGATACCTTTTGGTTGTTTAGCAACCACGAGACGTACTTTAAGTAAAAGTTTCCAAACTATTTTTATTAATAGTGTTCACGTTCCCCATGATGCTGAATAGAATGAACTACTGTAGTTTCCTGTATTATGTAGGACCGAGCTGGTAAACTACATGTATGAAATCGACGTGCTGATCTGTGTCGGGTACATACCATCGACTATGCCGTTATTATCCAAAAATCCACGAGAACATGGAAGTTGAATTACAGTATTTGTGAAATTCGACTTGTACCTGAAGTTTGCCAGACAAAATGCTTAATTTCGTTGCTTTATAGTACTTAATTAACATGTCATGTTAATCAGTTTAAAGGTTATATTTTCATTAAACTTACTTAGAAATTCTCACTACCATCTTACACTACGAGCTTCTTTTCGTTCGGAGTTGAACTGTGAATTGGAGTACAGTCTCAATAACCACGATACCCAAGCGTCATATCGTTTGTCGAAAGCTCGAGCTGTGAATTTCAGACAGGGTATCTCCTATTGGCTCAGCTAGTCTGCTGAGTAGTGTCATACGAAAGAGTAATCAAGGCTTATGTGAGATGAGTGAGAAATATCTAGTGAAGGCGAACTGCCTCGTAGCCTGCGTTCGATGTCATTCTCCAATTTCTTTTCCCTGCATCAAGTCGGCCCAACGTCACTCTATTGAGATCTTCCAATAATGCAGCTTGTCACCCCGTTCCTAGTAGCTGGTGCGTTGTTCATCTCCAGCGCTGTATCTCAGTCTAAAACCCATGAGGAGACTAAGACCATGGATGAACTCTACGCTGATGCCGTAGCGGAAGGAGGCAACCTCGTCCTGTATCACGGTGGTGACACATCTGCCTCGCAGGACACTCTCCACGCTGCAGTTGAGAACCGTTTTCCAAAATTGAACTTCACTGCTATCGTCGACTACAGCAAGTACCACGGCGTTCGTATCGACAACCAGTTGGAGACCGACACTCTAATTCCGGACGTGGTGGCACTGCAAACACTGCAAGACTTCACGCGTTGGGCTAAGAACGGTGATCTCCTCCCTTACAAACCCGCCAACTTTTCCAAGATCCACCCCTCTTTGAAAGACAAGGCCGGCGCGTGGTTGGGTTACTCCATCTACCAGTTCAGTTTCATCTACAACACGACTGCACTCAACAGTTTGACGCCACCTCTCACCCCTGCGGATCTAGTGAAACCCGAGTACGCTGGCAAGATCGCTTCTTCGTATCCTCACGACGATGACGCGGTGTTGTTCCTGTACACTCGCTATGTCGAGAAATATGGTTGGGACTGGGTGACCCAATTGGCGCAGCAGAACGTCAGCTTCAACCGTGGCACGAACGTTGCCCGAGATCTCGTCAGTGCTGGGGAGAAGGCCATTGGTATTGGTTCCAGTGTGCGCGGTAACTCGACCACGTTTGTCACCGATGGCACGGAATACCTCAGCTGGGGTCAACGTATGGGTATTCTCTCCAAGGCCAAGCACCCTGCTGCCGCCAAGTTGTTCATGAATTGGATCATCTCCGAGGAGGCGCAGACGTCGATTGTGTCTAACAGTCCACGCACAGACATCAACACAAAGCAACCCTGGGATATCCCGGAGGCCAACATGGCTGCCTTCCCCACGTTCATGGAGGACCGTGCCACAGTGGAGCAATGGAAACAGACATTTGCGTTGTATCTCGGTGAAGTACAGGGAAACCCGTCACCTGGATGGTTCGGGCTGCACCCGGGGCAGTAAAGATAAAAAAAAAAAGCCTTTTACTACTACCGGTACATGTAGTAGGTTGAGATTAGAGTTTACTGGTCGAAAGTCAGATACATGTAACAAACCCACTGTCAATATGAAACTGTCAACTGAGTAAATCGCGATTGAATGTTGCGTGAAGGTCGTACGTTGCGTACAGACTACAGAATTAGCCACTCATGCAACCCTTACCGTACTGTAAGTAGTGTCACACAGCGTGTTTGTCACGCCAGCTAATCGCTCTGAACGTCTGACAAGTTTGCAAGGCTTGTAAACACTTCGTGTTATCGCCGATAACATGTCGAGCATGAGTAGCAGCACGTTCGACGTCTTGGACGATCCGTCGATTCTGTTGCCTGACGTGTTCGACATCATCGACGGCAGTGAGAGTGACCTCAGTCCCAACGACAGTCTCGCCAGTGAGAGCGACAGTGTTGCTGGGGATGCTGTGCATGTTGAGATGGTGAGGACTGAGGAGAAGCCCCAGCAGAAGCCAACACCAGCGACTCGGCAGAAGACGAAGAAGTCGAGCAGACGGAAGCAAGGGCCTGTGCCCTACACGACCGAACTGCAGCGACGTAAACGGAGTGAGCTACTGACACTCCGACAAGAGGCAGTGAAGTTGAACGAGCTGCTCGTTCAGCTGCACCAGCGGCGCCACGACCGCTTAGCCATTTCAGCTGATGGGACAGGAGAGGGGGGCAACGGATGGCGGAATTTAGCTGCGATTGCAAGCGAGGAGCGTCAACGCGCCGAGAGGATCAACCGCGAGTTGAAGACCATCATGACCAACCAGCAGAAGACTTGGACTGCTATTCAAAAATTATTGGGAAAGCGCGGTGTTCGAGAGGTACGGCAAGTACTTTAGTCGGTTTTGCTGATATAGATTTTGAAAACCTGTCGATGTGCTTTCAGGGTCGCGAGTTTGTTTTTCAGCTGAAGCCTGCACTTGACCGTTTTCCGTCCCGTATTGACTTTAGCGACGCTGTTCTGGGAGAGTTGGCAAGCGGGTTGGAAGCTCTACGTCTCGACGCGGGGATGATGTTCCCGACACTAGATGCCACCAATTGCTCGATTGTTTCGCACTCTCAGGACAAACACCACGCGACGAATGGACATCGTATCGCTGAAACTACTACGACTACGCCGTTGGCCTGCTCAATGAAAGGCGCTGCAGACCTGTTTTGGCTCTTTTGTACAACCGATTGCGACACATCCTTCCACTCGGTACGTGGTGATTGGTATCTCCCAGCGCTGTGATTCACGCTAATATGGTTGTTCTTCTTCTCCAGCTTCGCAAAACTAACCCCCACTTGTTCGAGATGAACTGCGTCGCCAGCTCTCGCGATGGGCCTCAGAATGTCGATGGGGTTGTTCTTTATCGCAAGTACGACGAAAGCAATCGCAGCGTCATCGTGGGATCCTCAACGTGGTTTCTCCCGACTGGCGGTGTCGAGTTCGAAGACAGAATCTGGACGGTGATCACGCCGTCTCCTTCAGATCCGCTGCACGCGTCCGTGGTTCACACTCGCTACCAACTCCAAGCCAAAATCACAGACGCGTCGGTCTTGTCAACAGACTTTGCGTATGTGGAGGCCGCCGTTATGTCGTCGATAGGCCGAAAGCTGCGCCTCGCCATGCAAGCTCTTCAGGACATGCTCATCAATGAGGTAGATAAACTACAGTGTTAAGAGCTTCTCAGCTAGTTCTTCTGCCTCTTAGAAATAAGGTACTACTGGTCCAGGTAGAACAGGTAGTACGGATTCAACATGTTGAAGATGTTCAACAGTTGAAGTCAAAGTCAAGACGTTGACGTGGTTTCAGTATACATGTTTTATGTGCTGCACACCAAACGTTGTGGTGTCGTTACGTTCCGACCAAAGGGGGAATACGTCAGTGCCATTTTTGGCTCCAAGTGATACAGGAAGCGTCATGTCCGCCGAGGCTAAGGGCAACGACTACTTGGCGCAGGGCGAGAAGGCTCTTAAGAAAACGTCCTTCTTCTCCTTCGGCTCCAGCTCGCAGCGCAACGAGGACGCCAGCGACTTGTTCGAGAAGGCAGGCAACCAGTTTAAGATCGCCAAGAACTGTGCGCTTTGTGGGATTACTGCAGTTGCTAGCAGCTATTTGACACTCTATTGGTTCTAAATACAGGGCAGAAGGCTGCTGAAGCCTACGAGAAGTGCGCGCGATGCCAGGTGCGTTCTAATTATTAGAATTCTCTGGTCTTTAGATTAACGAACTGTTGCAGTCGCGTATGAACGAGAACTCCCGTGCTGCTCAATTCTACCAGCAAGCGGCAGAGGCGCTGGCCAAAGTGAACCCCATGGGTGAGTGGATGAAGGCTCTGAGTGAGGAAAGAAGCTGACAGTTGTCACAGATGCCATGGTGCACTTCAAGACGGCCATCTCGATGCTGTGTGACGCCGGGCGCTTCTCAAACGCCGCCAAGCTGCAGAAGCAGATTGGTGAGATCTACGAGCAGCAGGACAACAAGGAGGAGGCTCTGGAAGCTTATCGCCAGGCTGCCGACTACTTCTCGGGCGAGAACCAGTCGTCTTCGGCCAACAACATGTTGCTCAAGGTGGCGCAGTTCTCTGCTGAGCTGGAAAAGTGAGTGGCAAGGGATGAGAGCAGGTGAGAAATGGAGTTTTAACCTCTCTGTGTGATGTTCAGGTACGACGCGGCTCAGGAGATCTACGAGAGCATTGCCAAGACTTCTATGGAGTCCAACCTGCTCAAGTTCAACGCCAAGAACCACCTGTTGAACGCTGGCATCTGTGCGCTCGCCACCAAGGATATGGTGCTCGTGCAGATGAAGTGGGAGGAGTTCCAGGACATCGACTACACGTTCGCAGACAGCCGTGAAGGAAAATTCCAGCAGTTGATGAACCAGAGCTACGAGGCGTTCAACGCTGATGCGTTCGCCGATGCGGTCTTTCAGTTCGACACGATCTCCAAGATTGAACCCTGGAAGATCACGCTGCTTCTGCGCATTAAGGAGAGCATCGCTGGCGAGGTCGATGTCGCACAAGATCTGACTTAAGCATTTGTTGAGGGCGCTACTCTTGACTTTGTAGATTTCTGCCAACATTGCATTTTTAATCGGCTTTCTGTTGGTGGACGGTCAATAATACAGACAAGGGTTTGCTACGTCTAACAGCTTCTTAATCGTCGTCATCATCACCGATAATGCTCTTCTTCTCTGAAAACTTCACGGACGAAGACACCAGTGGACCCTGCAGATAGAAGAAGTACTTCTGATACGCCAAAACTGCCGGATCTGTTGTTGGTGTCTCTGCAGATACTAATTCATGCTCAGGTTGATCCGTTGTGTCCACCTTGACTTCGTCTTCTTCAGGATTCTGCACCTCTTTCTTCGGTAGCTCGTCCACTTTGTCCAGACTCCGTCCAGGGAAAAATTCGCCTTTGGTCAGAGCAATCCGCTCCTCTTCCTGTAATGGGCAAAATCATAAGCACATGAACGAAAGCACAGTGTCCTACAAATGGGGGCTTTACCATTAATCGTTGATGGACAGTGAACCACGACGGCAATTGCTGTGGAAGAGTGACCAAGTCCACGTCAAACAGCTCCATGAACTGTTCGTTCTCAAACCTTGTTTTGACGCTACCAGCAATGTTACGATACTACAAGTGTACATGTACCTATTAGTTGGCAGCAACACCGCATCTACTTTTCACCACTCACCTTGTCAATGGTCGACGTCAAACTCCAGTTCTGTAGACGTCGCAGACATCCGATCATCGTGCCAGCGAAGTGCACGCCAGTCCTGCAACACAAACTCCCTGAGAATCTCACTACTCCCCAAACTCAACTGTCCATACTTGCACATGACCAGAATGGGGTGGCGTCTCTGGTCCAGAATGTACTCGATTGTCTCTTTGGCCATTCCCTCCGAGATTCCCTTCCACTGCGACGAAGCCGTGCGGTATTTCATGCCCAAATGGATCTGACCACAGCAAACACTTAGCAACCGATTGTAAACAATTGTGAATAGAGCTGGACGCACCACATTAATCTCCTTCTCGGCGAAGAACGCGGCCAAGTCTCGCGACAGATCGTCGTACGAGAGATACAAGACCGTGTTGAGCTGCAGTGTGGCCAGGAACGGGAACGACGACGCGTCGCACTTGTTGGAGCGGTAAACCTGGTCCTCTACAATCTCAAAGAACAGCGGAGGGTTCATGGACGGCAGCGTGTTCACCACCACAGGCGCCGGTGTAGCTGCTGCATCCGAAGCCGTGTCGGTCATGGTAAATTATACGCTGGACTATTTTATACTTAATAAGTAGGGCGTACAGTTTTGGTCCTATACAAAAGTGATTACCCCAAGTTGCAAGTTGCAGTTTTGTGGTAATCACAGCGATCGTGGTTACACGTGAGCACTTTGCTCCAAGCAGAAAGCCAATGGCCTCGACCAATCCCACGAAGAAGCGTGTCCTGCGAGAGATGCTAGAGCTCGAGCATCTGCGCGTTCTGGCTGTCAAGTTGAAGAGTAGGATGGAGTAGCTCCAGGCCGCTGACACCAATGAAACTGAGATTGTCGACATGGAAACCCATCGCGGAGCGACAAGGGAAAGAACGAACGCGTGCAGAGAACAAAATCGGATAAGCTTACTACGGAATCGAGTTGAAGAGCAATTGAGAGAAGTGACCAAGATGGAGAAGTTGCTGCGCCGACGTCTACTGCAATACAAGGTTGGTTTGCTCTAATATCCGAAATTATTTCTTACGTGCCAGTAACATTATTGTTTAGCGCACAGCGGTGCCTGGAAATCAAACCGACGACGATAGCAACCGTTGGACCAACGAGAATGGACAGATTCCATTGCACTACCACAGATGTTATAATTATTAATTACTCCAGCCACTATTAATTACTACTTGTACGTAGTATTAGAAGTAATTAATAGTGGTTGCAATAGCTAATTTCTTTATTGCTGGTATTGCCTGGAACAGGGCGTCAAGAGGTCGCTGAGTTGTTGCTGGACTACACGAGGAATGTCAATCAAGCAGACAATACTGGAAGTAGCGTGCTCTGGGAGGCAAACCTAGCCCAGGTTCGTTGGTTTATTGAACTAGTAGTGAGACTCTCACATTGTCAAATTGACATTGTCAAGCATCACCGTCACTTCATCGACAGAGGTAGTCTCCTCTTCCTCCTCGTCGTCGTCCTCTTCCTCCTCTTCCTCATCATCATTATCCTCCAGCGAGCCCAACACATCACTCTTGCCCTTGCTCTCCAGAAGCGACTTAATGCTCGCCACACCATCCGCAGAAATCTGGTTGCCATCAATGTCCAGCTTTACAAACGTTTTCTTCTCAACAACAGCCTTGACGAGTGCCAGCGCTCCAGAGGCGCCAATTTCGTTCACATTAGCAACCACCTTCTCCAGCACCGGCGATCCGACCTTCAGAGCCTTCGCAATAGCCTTCGCGCCCTTCGATCCGATCTCATTCTCCTCCATCTGCAGTACACGCAGAGCACTGCTCACACGCAACATGTGTCCCAGCGCCGACATACTCTCAGGTGTCAGGTCGTTTCCTGACACATCCAGCGCCGTCAGTCCCTTGGCAGGACCGCCTTCTCGCAGCGCCTGAGCAATAGCCACCAAGCCGTCGTCCTCAATAGCAGCATCACGAAGGTTGATCTCTACGAGGTTGGGCATGTTCTTGACCGCCGCCGCAATGGCTTCTCCTCCCTTGGTCTTGAACGTGTTGTCACTCAGGTCCAGTTTCTCCAGCTTCTTGAGCGAGGCCAGAGCCGTCGCGAACGCCAGACTTCCTTCTCTCTGGGCACGCGTAGCCGAGAACCTCAAGTCCTTCAGAGCGGGTGACAGCGGCAGCAGCTTGGCCAACGCGATGGCTCCTCCATCGCCACTCATGTTGTTGTAGAAGTGGAAGGTCTCGAGCTTGGTGGGGGCGTCGAGGCCTCGGAAGAGCAGTACTTCCTGGGCGATGACCCCCGCAGCCGCCGCCGAGATGCCGTTGTTGCAGAAAAACATGTGTTGAAGCTGCTCCTGGTGCTGCAGCAGGCCGAAGCACGCGCGCACGCCCTTCTCCCCTAGCGCGTTGTCGCTCAGATCGATGCGAGTGAGCGTCTTGATGGCGCTCAGCGCGTCGCAGAGCGTGGCCAACACCTGCAGCGCCTCGTCCTCGGGGCGACCGGCGATCATGTCGGCGAAGTCCACGCTCGTGAGCGTTGTGAAGGCGCCGCGGGCCTCCAGTCGCGAGAACAAGGCGGCGATCACTCGCGCAGCCTCAAGCGTGTAGCTCTTGTTGCGCAGCGTGATGTGCGTGAAGGCGGGCGGCTGCGACTGCGCCTCTGCGTCGGCGTACGACTGCACCAGCTCATGGGCACGCGCTTCCGTCACGAGCTCGCGCTCGCCCTCGAAGGACAACACCGTCTTGGTCGCCATTACGAGCTCGAGGGGTGGGCACTTGGTCTTTGTATGGATAGAGGAGCTCCAGGAATGTGGCTACATTCATTTCGGGGAAAAGACTGTGCAACTGGTGGCTACATCGAAGTTGCAGCTTGTGACGCTAGTCGTGACAAGTGTTTGAAATGGCTACACTGCGGCGATCTTCGGTCTTTCATGTGCATGTGTTCAACGATTGAACGGCGCCGACTGCAACGTTGTTCGGCAAGTGTCCGTGTTTTTCCTAAGTTATCAATCCATCAACGCACTAAGCAAATGCAAACTACTAATATATGCGACCGCATGTCCGCCGCGAGCATCAACCATGCCGCGGTGGTGGAGAATCCCTTGCCTACCTGATCGTCTGCTCCAGTACTGCCAGCCACGGCGACAAGCGACAGGAACACCCCTGCTTTCAGCTTACTCAAGATACGATTGCACTGTCTCCTGCACTCTCTCCGTAGTCTCTCGCAGGGTGGACTTGATCAGCGACTGAGCTTCCACGAACGACGCGCACGAGAAGATCTCCTCGGAGCCTACACCAGCAGGATCCACAACGATCAGCAACCAGCAACAACATAATAAATGAAACACAACAAACAAACGTACCCTCTGCCGTCTCCGCGTTAATCTCACAGAATTGGAACGTCTCTTGCGTCCAATCGATCGCCAAGAGTAGCGCAAACATCAGCACAACGATCGCCACAAGGAACAGCGGCATAAAGACGAACACGCGCTTGACCCAAGTCCGGCGGATCTCAGCTGTTTCAATAGCAGTCTGCGTCTCGAACTCTTCCGTCTCTTCAGCCAACGCTTGGGTCTCACTCGCGTCAACTTCCGGTAGCGACACAGCATCGGACTCGTCGCTCTCCGGACTCCGCAGCTCCTTCGGGGCGAAATCCGAGTCGGTCTCCGAGTCGCTCGTCGTCTTGAGCGTCTTGATGCTGTCACTGCTGGGCATGTACTTGGCCCGCTCCCGCACGCGTTGCACGTCCTCGTGCTGCTGAGCCACAGACGCGTAGATGTCCACCTGGTCGTCCAGACCCAGTTGCTTCACGTGGAAGTTGGTCGTGGGTCCTTCCCACTCGCTCTTCTCCGTGTCGTCTTCTTCCGCCACCGCATCTTCCTTCTCCGAGACCACAGCACTCACCTTCTCCACCTTCACCGTCTTCGTCACTGTCTCTGTCTCACTGCAACAATTCGTCAGCTTCTTCTACCTACTTACCTACAACACTCCGTCAAACCCTACCGTAGGGCTTTCTCTGTACGGCTGGCAACAGTCACAGAAGCCGCCACAAACTGCTGCGTAGACACCGAGCGCGTCGTGGGCTCCTTCTCCACCTCCCGCTCTTGCTCGGGCTCCGGCATCGCCGAGAAGCGGTTCACCATCCTTCGCGCGATGGAGTTCTTCTTATCCACTGGGTCCTTGGCCACGTCCACCACCGTCTTGCTCTTCTTGCTGCGGTGCCCAGTGTCCGGCGAGAGGCCCTTGCGCTTGCCGCCCTCCTTCTTGCCCGTCACACGCGCCACCGCCGCGTCGATGCGCTTCTTCTGCTCCTGTGCGAGCGCCAGGCGTGTAGCTTCCAGCTTGGACACCGGCGCACTCTCGCCGTTGCTTAAGGACACAGGGTCAGCGATCTGGGTAGCCATCACCAAGTTGTTGTGTTGCTTTTGTATGGGAATCTCGTAGTGAGGTCGCTCGAGAACTTTTCGGCAGCTTTTGAAAATTCAAAGCAACGGCTGCTGCTACCGACCAGACGGGTGTAGTAGTAGATCTATAGCACCCGATTGGGCAGATTTGAAAGATGAAATCGGGTGCAGGAGTGCACCAAAATGAATTGATGGGTGGAGACTGAAGAAAATGAATTGCAGGACGCCTGTATCGTTGCAATTATGTCGGAAATGACGTCGCCTTTTGATAGACATTCCCCGCATCTCGATGTGACCCGACTACAATTTGAGAAGGAAAGCGACCAGCCAAAGGACATCGGAGTAAAGGAATGGAAATGTCTTAAGTTGGAACGGGGTACAGAGAGAATGTAGCCATGAAGACGGAAATCATGTTGCAGTCCGACGGCAACAGACATGCCATCATGCTGATCATGGACTTTATCCGATTTTCGTTCCAAAACCTCGAGATGTCACAGAAGAACCTAGGACTTGTGTCCATCGTGTACGTGACAACACATAGCGCGATCAATGGTGTCGCCGTTTGCTTGCGGGTTCGACACATTTAGTGACGCCACGCTGTGTTTCCACGGTGGATATAAGTTGTTTCTCAAGCATTTTGGAAAATGCAGAATTCTTGCCAAGGCATTATTGTCTTTATACCAATTATTCTTTGTCGTATGTTCATAAGTACCAGTGCTGGTGGTGCCCATGTTGATGACATCTATCCATACCATGTTGCGATGACTGCGTCGGTGAATTACAGCATAAATCGGTCTCTTGTACGTATACTTGTAAGCGATAGGCGGATACGTCCGATGCAACTGATGATTGCACCGTTCGCAGATGAGTAAATTGAGTGCAAATCGACTACAAGCGAGCTGGTTGTTGAACACTTTTTGCGCAGTGTTTGGTACTGTATTTGGGTATGGCAACTCTTGTGGCAGTGGATCAATGATGTGGGTTTGCCAGTAGGGGCTCTAAGTTAGAGTTAATTCAAGGGCAATATCATCGTCAGATATCAAGTAACGTCATTATGATGAAATATGTTTCGTACCAATGTTATTACACTCTCGTTCACTTGATTCCTACTGACCAGGGTGAAGTCCAGGCTAGCCAGGCGACGGCTTGCCCTGAACTTCGCCGATGAAAGTGAGAGTTTGACGCCACTCCTCCGCCATCGCGTGGTCCTCCATAAACTTCGGGAATTCAGCCATACTGGCCTCCGCGATATCTCAAGGTTTGTTGGTGTTAATGTCCGTGCGCACGCTCGCTGACACGACCGACGCCTGTGCTTCCTCGGATACGATCCAATTCATGAACAGTTTAGCTGCCACCGGGAGCTTCGCCTTTGCCAAGATAGCTAGGCGCTGGCCCTGAGGTACTCAATACCGTTTCCGCCCACAAATTCGATTGGAGCGCTACCGCCTCCAGTGCCCATATCAATCACCTTCTCATCCGACTTGACATGCTCACCAGCCACGTTCGTACCTCACCAGATTTGGCCAAAGTCTTCGATGACAGCAAAGCAAAAGCTGCAATGATAGGGGCGAAGAACAACATGGTAGTGGGGTATCGTCGAGTTGTTCGTGTCTGCAAACGAAGAAATGTTGGTGGAGAAGAGCAAATTTGAATGCCAAAAGATAAATAGTTTGCTCGTTCAAAGGTAGTAAATTTTGAGACGGGTCGTACTTGCACTATTCCCGACACGATCCCTGTTCACAGGTACACGCATTAAATTATCTGTTATCTTGTGCCGATGAATCACTGGCGGTGATAACGAAGAACGCGATCCCGATCATTCATCGGATCACTGGTTCCGTTCTTCATTCTCTGTTTCGTGATCAACATTTGTTGGGATAACGTAAGATGCAAATAAATTCGCGAACACAAACCCTGTGCCCTGACTCAGGGCCTGAGCCATGCAGACCGTCAAATATGGGGATGCACATACGTGACGTTCTACGAGGCAAGACACAACGATCAGCAGTGCTCTGTTGCCAGTCGATCATGAATTTCATGGTGGACTCGATGGGACACGAACTTCGTGACGAAGGAGAGCTTGTCTCCAAATCTCCATGACCTATCTGCAACCTGTGGTGACACAGATACTCAGCGATATCGTTCTTGATACAGGTGTATCAATTCATGTCTTCAGTTCATCCACGCTCGCTTGAAGTCTGACAATGATAGATCCAGGGGATCATTTTGATTACAAAATTTGTTACATGTAATGCCCAGCAGCACCTACGCAGCATTGAAAGTGGTTTGTTCCCGGATACACCGTGCTGCATTGTCCAGCCGAATCTTCATCCACTCCGGTCTATAATATGTCATCTCTGTGTGTTGCCCTTTACTCCGTTATACAGAAGCCCATGGATCGGGACAGGTAGACGATCTGCGTCGACCTTGAGCACTTCAAAGTTGCCACGCCCCTGGTGAATGTTGCACGAAGCTGTCACTTCAAGTTGGTTGTTCGAATGTTACCCGAACAATCTCCAAAGGTCGGACGTATCTTCCAGCAAAATCTTTCCATAGATTTCGGCTGTCACCTTTTGAATCATTTCCACTTCCCCATTCCTGTCCTCATTGTCAACATGGTCAAGGTCTTGTCGTTGCTGCTGCTCCCCGCACTCGCACTGGCCCAGCAACAGGCCAGTAGCGACGTGCTGGTCACGATGCCCGTGGCCATCGACGGCTCGACCAGGAACCTGCAGCTGCTCAAGGGCGAGAGCTTCGAAGACGCTGCAATGTCCTTCGCTCGTTCCAACGGCCTCATGGCCGCCACAGACGACAGCCAAGTGCGCGCTGTGATCGACCGCCTATCAGGCTTGTTGAAGGACAAAATGCAGCAAGTGGAGGCGGAGCAGAGCCCCAAAGAGCCCATGCCCAGTGTGCAGCTCTCCATCCCGTTGACAATAGACGGGTACACGGGAGATCTGCTCAAGTACGAGACGGAGACGCCTGAAGCTGCAGTCGAGAGGTTTCTCTACGCCAGTGGCTTCAGTATGGACGTCATGAGGGAAGTTTACCCTCAGCTAGTGACACTGGTCAACAGGAAGCTGGAGGACTTGCAACCCCCCAAGAAAGAACTGTTCTCCTTCATTTTGTCTCTAGATGGGAGGGACATTACAGTCCGACACTTTGAAGGAGGAGTTGCCATGGATGAGGCAGTAGCGACGCTGCGTGCGATTGGAGTGGAGGACGGAGAATTCATGGATCGAGTGGCTCCACAGATCGTCAATCAGATCGTCAAGGAGATCAAGAGACAGACAGCCGTTGCGACGGAGAAGATGCCACAGGTGGAAGAACCAGTGAAGAAGCAGAGACGAGAAGTGTTCTCGGAACCGCTCACCTTGAACAACCAAGCAGCTATCATGGTTCACTATGAAGGATCCACGGCTAGAGAGACGGCGGTGCGTTTTTTGAGTGAGAATGGCATCACAGATGACGCGACGATCGAATCATTGATGCCACAGCTAGTCGACATTGTGGACACTCGTGTAGCAGCATTGCTGGAACAAGAGACGGCAGCAACACAGGATCAAGCTCAGGCTTCAGCTGAAACGGCTGCTTCTTCAGACCAACAGCAACAACAGCGACAGCCGCAGGTGACGGTACCAATCAATCTTGACGAACAGCATCAAGCAACTTTGGAGTATTTTGAGGGCGATGATGTTGAAGCGACGGTGCAGCGATTTCTTGCTAACGTTGGGCTGGGTGAAAGCGACAGATTCAACGACTATGTGGTGCAGCTCTCTGCTCTTTTGCGCGAACAGATAGCAGCTATTCCACAGAAGGAAACCCAAGCACAACCTCCAGAAGCAGCAGCGGAGTCCCAGCCATCGCGACCGGATCCACTGTTTTCGATCCCTGTTACGCTTAGTGGCAACGTGTACAACCTCGACTACTTCGAAGGTCAGGAACCGTACAATGCTGCCAACTCCTTCTGTGTAGAGAAGCACGAGATAGTACGCGCCGAGCTTGGTGTGGACTTCGACGGAGATCAATTACTCGCCTGCCAAAACGTGTTGGTGAAGTCGATTCTTAACATTCTCGAGGAGCGGCAGCAGAAATCTGCGGGACAACAGCAGCCAGGGGAGGCGGTCGCTGAAGCACCAGCTCAACCTGAAGCTCCAGCA
This sequence comes from Phytophthora megakarya, assembly GCA_002215365.1. Lineage (NCBI taxonomy): Eukaryota > Oomycota > Peronosporomycetes > Peronosporales > Peronosporaceae > Phytophthora > Phytophthora megakarya. Next base: position 15,975 of record NBNE01000117.1, read on the forward strand.
CAAACCAAGGCTGAAACCCCAGCGCAGGCAGAGGCTCCCGTTGATCCACGAGGAGTGCTCCTTTTTACGCTTGACATTGACATGGGAGATGGAACATCGATCCAATTACCAGTACACCGCCATGACAACCCTCGGGAGCTAGCGACTGCATTCTGCACGCAACACAAGCTCGACCAAGAAAACGTCCCAGCTCTCGTGGATGCGATGGAGTCGCAGTTAAAAGAACTGAAAGAGCTGTAAAGTGACATTGTTCGTGGTATTCAGCGTTTCAATGCCGTACGTCCAGACCACAGCACTAGATTTTGTCAAGCTTGTCGACCCGGTTGTTTAGAAACATCATCTTTGCATCGATCATGACTGATAAACAGCTTTCACGTTATACTTACTGATACATTACTTTCGTGTGGTATTTCACATCCATGCTAAGCGCTTCACCTTCATTCCGTCTCTGCAACTTCTTCCTTACGACTGCTTTCGCGCAGCACGCTCTTCGTTAGCGTTCTCTTCACTTGATGCAAGTCGGTTTTGCTGTCGGCGCGTTAGCATCCCCATCATCCACTTCTTCATGCAAGCCTTCTCCTCGTGCTCCAAAATGTTCTCGTCACAGATTACGTCCTTCCATTCCTCTGAATTGGCACGAGCTCGTTTGCTAGTCTGTTGACGGCTCCACACCAGGCACTTGATGCTGTATTCTTTGATGTAGTGCCAAGGCAAATCCGCAGCGGCAACCACACTCGGATCGCACTCAGCAAACAGTTCATCAACAATGCTGTCGTGTGCGAACGGCTCCTGTCCAAAGTTCACGCGTACTTCATTGTACGAGTCCACCCCGACTGCCGGATACCAGCTCGTGTGAGCGCTCTCAATGTCGCCCTCCACCACCCGGTCAAGCTCTTTGCCATTGCTGGTAAAGAAGACGTGCGACTGAGCAGTGCTCATGTTTCGCCGCACACCGCAGCCAACAGTGTCGTCCACACCGAACCTAGGTCCAAACAGTCGACCCTGTTGCAAGAGAACTAGTGAGTCTATAGCAATGGACACCACAAACGACTGCACTCACCCGTGTAGTCTGTCGATAGAATCGTCCGTCATCGCCGTGATAGCCATAAGTCTTCTGGTTCCAACCAGGCTGTCGTCCCACCAGTGGAAAATTGGCCGGAACAAGGCCCAACGACGTCAACTCGTCCTCTGGCTGCTGCGTTGCCTGGTCCTCCGTCTCCCTCGTCCTCTGTCGATGCACAATCTCAATCTCAAAGTATCCACTGGCCACCAAGCCAACGTGGTACAGTCCTTCTCGTCTCTTAAACACTGCGACGTGGAAGCCAGGCGGGAACGGCACATTGGCTCGCACACTGCGGTCGTCCCCCAGCTCGTCTCCGTCGAACGCAAAGCGCACCACGTGCGACGGCCTCGTGTCTGCCTCGTGCAGCGATTGGATCTGGTGCTTGGCGTCGCTGTAGCCCTGGAAGCGCTTGGTCTGGTCCACATCTGCGTATGACGGGACGGGGACGATCGCGTGGGTCAGAAGCTGCCACATTCGACTCTCGGGCGACTCCTGCAACAGACCGCGCAGCTTGGGCTCGATGACGAGTGCAGCATCAGCGTCTAGAGGGAAGTTGAGCGTCGTCCAGCGCTGCACGAAGAGCGCGCGCCAGAGACTCGGGAAGCGCGAGACGCAGCGGGACACGCCGTGAGTTGCCACGGCCAGCGCCTCCACGTCGCGGGCCGCTGCGAGCTGCAGAATCTGGTGCAGCAGCACGTCGTCCAGTGCTGTGAGGCGACTGAGAGGATGGTGGCGTGCTTGGCACATTGCGAAATGAAACATGAGAGTGGCGGCGTGAAGTGGACCTTCGGAATCAAATGCATGTTGAACTGGGACAATGCAAGGGCGGGTGATGGGTAAGGCGGACGTATACATGGGCGTATACTGTATAACTTGGTGTTTGTAAGGTCCCAGCAGCTGCTTTTGACTGTTGGTGTATGTTCTGTAGTGCGAGCGTAATCAGCCGTATTTTTTTAGTAATACATGTACAGACAGTACTAAATTAGTACATGTATGTCGTTAAAACGACTACCGGTAGTGCATCCGCTTCAGACATACTGCATATATTTAGCTTTGATGCGCATCGATTTTCCATTGATAGGTCCTTCCTTATACAGTACATGTATACAGAAAACACGAAATCAATTCTTGATCCGTCTGTTTTATGCATTATTTTTTACATGTACTGTACGAATAAAACGAAATCAAGAAATAAAAGCATGCCATAATCATCGCACGCATCAAAATTTACGTTTTATCCAGGAATGTGAACTCTGCGTCCACAATCGTTGTGTGATGCAGTCCACCGCAAGCTGGGAGTCAACATACTCTTTGAAAGTTCCTGCCAATGGCAGGCTGCCATTGCCGACGAGCTACCCAGTTACACTAAGTACATGTAAGAGTATCCAAACACTATATCATTATTGTGAGACGGCGCAAGGTCTTACCAATACTTGTCATGGTGGTTGACGGAGACGACTGTGAACACCGCACATTGAAATTACTATAAATGTTTTGATGGACATGCACCTGCATCGACTTGTACTAAGTCGGTTTAACAAAGCATTTCTTTGCCGAATTCAATTCATTTCTTTACAGAATATATATGTATAGAGTGTATACTATACACCTTGAAGTGCTGCCCATCTTCTACAATCACTCATGGGTTGTTTGTATGGTGCCTCGAAAAAGATCAGCTAAAAAAAACCATTTTCTAGGAGATATGAATATCTATATTCCCTCGTTTGCATCTAAGCAGGGTTGCTGTCGAGTACTACACGGTGTTCAAATGTCACTTGATCGCCATTTTCTCCACCACTGTCATCCTTGTTAGCTCCGTCGTGGGGAGGGCAATCACTCCCAGCATCAAAAGTCAACAACATGAACATTCAAGCAATGTAACTGACAACACCCTCAACAGCACCCACAATGCTCTTTAGCGATAGGTTAAGCTTAGATTAAAAGCACGGCATCAGCGCTAAACAGCATCCATGCCTGCTCGACGCATGGCCAGAATCCGCATGATCAACCTGGCACTGATCTCCTCATCTGACGCGTCCGATCCAAAGCCATCCCCCGAGTGATTATTCTCTTCATCTTCAGTGATCTCACCGTCCGAATCGGAAGAACGCCGCTAAACAATAAAAGTGGCTTCATGCATGTTCGCATCAAGCCTGAGTCTCTGCCTCGCACCTCTTTCCTCACTCACGGGGTGTGTTTTACAGTGCTGACCCTGGTGTGCGCAAGTTCAATCGGGTGCGACCGCAGATTCGTCCAGTAGCCGCGATGCCAGTACGAAGCTTAGTCCATTTTACATTTTCGCTTCGCCTGCTCAAGCCTTCAACCGAGTTCCGCTTCACGTCTCGGAAGGCGACGCGCGCCGTGAACGACATGCACCGAAAGCTCTCGAGCTGGCTGGCGGCGAACTACAAGCAAGTCCTTCTCCCGTCCTTCCACACGTCGGAGTTGGTGCACCGGCATTTCCTGGAGGAAGCAGCAGACGCTACCCCGGAGACCTCCGCCGCCGTCCAGAAGAGGCAAATCCGAAGCTCGACCGCGAGCGCTATGCTGGCGCAGGCTCACTAACGCTTCAAGATGCTCCTGAAGTACAAGTTGGAGCGCGCAGGCGGACGGCTGGTCGAGTGCGAGGAGGAGTACACGTCGAAGACCTGCTCGGGCTGCGGAGCCATAAAAAACAACCTCGGCGGCAGTGAGGTCTTTCGGTGCAGGAGCTGTCTGGCAGTGTTCGACCGAGATGTGAACGCGGCACGGAACATCTTCCACAAGAACATGGGGTTGCTCTTGTAGAGCGCTCTCATGCACTACCGACGAAGCCTTCGTCGCGGAGTCCTGTCCACCAGCGGCTTTTACTTCTGGTGGGCGTTACAGGCCCACGAGTGCCCCAAAACGAGGTAACTCCCAAGTGCTCGTACGGTGGGAAAAGCGCACGAAGGCGTGCGTCTAAGACGAGAGTTGTGACGTCCTCAGTCACGTCGTCTAGTGCGAAGTTGAACTTTTTCCATTGACGAGCGAATTGGACGCTCCAGATCTCCGGGTACTGCGGCAGCAGGTGGAGAGCGATGAATCTGGAAGCTACTGCTACGGCTTCCACGTCTCTCAATGAGGGCGAGCAGACACATTGGCATGTTAAAAGTCGTGAAGAACAGCAAATAGTGTCCACCACACCACTCAACTTCAAATGGCTGCTCTCAAGATTCTTTTAGTCAAGAATGCACCCTGAATGTGCATATGAGTCAACTTGAACTACTTCTAGATGCTGCTGGAGCGTGCACGCTGAAGCTGCAGTGGTTGCTGCGATTTTTGTAGCTCCGTGCGTAACTCACTCGACTCGCGTCTTGATGCTGCAAGGTCGCCTGTTAATTGGAGGTTCTGCAGTGTGAGCATGCGCACTTGCTGCTGTAGCTCGGCGAGCACGCCATCTTTGGGCAACAGCAGCGGAGTCGTAACGCTGGAGACACTTGTAGTAGTGGAAACTCGGATCGACCTTAGCGCTGCGTTAACTGTGAACGCTAGATCGTCGCGTAGGCGCAGCTGCACCGCGTTCAAAACGAAAGCACTTAGTGTTTAAAACACAGCACGGGGAACCCAACACTTTCGTACCTGCTTTTGATGGTCAATCTGTGTTGGAAGCGAGTGAGGCTGATCAGAACTGGTCGATGTGGATATTACAACCTAGAGAAGTTAATATAGCAATCCATTAGTGAATTGTATCCGAACGACTCTGTTCGTCATGTAGAATTACCTCAGCACTGATATCTGCAGTCTCGTAGCTGGTCCATACAAGTGCTGCTAGCTGGCATCATAGCAAAGCTGCGTGAGTTTACCGCTATTTTCGTTTAACACTGGCTGTGACTCACCCTCCTTTTCTTTATCTTCGAGTTCACATCAATTCCAAATTTTCGATAGTACTCCTCTCGTTCGGGAAGAGTGGTGTGGTGTTTCAGTCCGTTGTATACTATTCCCCGCTCTTCTTTCATCCTCTTAGCAATCTGTTGACGATAAAAGCGTTAGTCGGCTTTGGTGACATCAATGATCTGTTCACTTACAACTCCCTTGATCGTCTTGTGAGGACCACTTTCTTTAGGTCCCATAATGCGTTTAAGCGCAATGAAGGCAGATCCCCGAACTTCGTTATGCTTCGAGGTATCTTTAGGATGTACAGCAGGGTTCCTGAATCTATCTGACACATCCGGAGCTTCTTTTCCATCAGAAAAATAAACATTGAGTCGAGCCTCCTCTTCGAGATAAACCTAAAATGAACAATCCAAAGCGTTAATTCATGACATGTGAAGCTATAATTTGTGCAACCGACCCCGATAGTGAAGAAGTCTGGTCGATTGAACGTGAGCCAAAATTTTGATCGATACAGCAGAGGTGTATCACAATGGCTCCACAGATCGTAAATTTTTCGGCGGCCCTCTTCGAGCATACCAGCCTTCCATCTGTGCAGTAGAAGTAATAAGCAGGTTATATGAGTTGTTCACAAACTACACCAAAGCAACATACTGCTACATACTTGGTAGAATGTTTCCGCGATAAAAACCCTCGGATTCTGCTCTGCGCACGCACAGCTTGATTTTTCAAGTTCCTGTAGTTCCTCTTATAGAAGCCACCGCGCCATACTGCTTGAAGGCGACAGAAACCTCGCGTAATGCGCCGATATCGCGCATAGACAACGTAGCCTCTAACTATAAATTGCAGTTTGCGTAGAGCTTCACGTTGCATCCGATATTTTTGCACTGCGTAATGCATGCGATAGAATTTTTGGATCGTAATTGCTCCATTTCGCAGAGCTAAGAAATGTTGACGATCATCTCGCCCCTATTGTATACAACATCGAAAAAAATGTAGATACACATTTTGATCAATACTTTCTCAACGGCCAGCTCAATCTGCCAGCAATATCGTACCTTTATCTGGGCAACAACACATCTCTGGATCGATACAGCTGCGCTCCTTTGTCTTCGGTATTTCTTTCGAGTGATGTACATTCGAAACTGCGTCTGGAGCTGTTTCAAGACCCATGGAAGCCAAGTAATAATTAGTTTTTGACATAAAATGCGTCAGGTCCATGAATATTAGAAACCGTACACTGATGATTAGATGGCGAGTGGCTTCCCAGGTTGCACCATTGCCAACAAAAGACCTGCGCGGCATCTTTAGTAATTACTTTTGCACACGACCCCAGTTTCACTTACGTTGTCGTTCTAAACATTCCATGGTGAAAACTTACGCGAGATACCTTGCGTTGTTGTTCCCGGGATGTGTACAACTCACGTGGCTTCCGGACCTTACCGAACAAGTTTCTAGTAGAAAAAACCACGAGGGACGAGATAATGTCAATCCTCCGAATAAAATAGCCGCATCGAATGCTTACTTTTTCAGTCGAGGAAATGCCTTGTACTGTAAACACCACGTATAAGTACACATTTAAACCCAATACTGAAAGCATAGTTATCAATGTACCGTGTAGACTGTCCCATCATCAGGAAGACCTATATTTGACGGCGGTGGAGCGATAAATGTTTCTTGAATCTCATCGGAGCGATCATCCAAGAAACTGCAGTCGTACTTCTTCTTGCCAATACTCAATGAACGGTTGAGCTTCTGGTTGATAGACTGATCAAAGAACAAGACCTCTGGAAGCTGCTGATTGAAGGCACGGTCTTCAATAAAGCGGTCGAACATTTGAGTTGCAATCAGTTGAGAAATAAATGGGCGTGACTGAACATCGGAATTATCTTGAAGGAATCGCTTAGAGTCAAATAGTGCCGATGGCCTTGGCGTCCCATGTGCTGCAGATGGGCTTTGCTGCAAAGACAGTAAAATCTTAGTGTTGCTCCCGACTATCAGATACAATGCCAATCAACAACTTACCACATAGCTAGCATACTTTTTCAGGAGTGTCACGAAAAAGCGCAAGAATGCTTTACGTATTCCCTCCGTAGAAAAATTATCTGTATCATTGTATCGGCTGTCAGTAAGTCCTCCGCTCGCATCGTTTCCTGTTCCTGTTGGTGACGTAGGAGATGCTGATAAGGAAAATGTGGCTCGAGTTAGACCCAAATTGGCTCGGGAAAACGCTGCCGACGGGGACGACACCAAAGATGTCGAAGGAAGGCTAAATGCCGCACTAGATCGTCTTCCGCGCTTGATCTTGCCAATAGAATAATGTGTGTTAAGCGAATCTGACATGCTTGACTCCGAATAAGATGTTGCTAGAGGAATCGTTTGTCCATGATCAGAGGCGAAGTTGCCTATCGGTTCAAGGTGTTCTTCGTTTGGAAATGCCTACAAGGTGAGCGCACATTGTTTAGAATACCTAACACGCAATATACGATAATTAACACCCACAGACCAGGTCTACTCGACTGATTCCAGCAGCATAAGGGTCAAAAATCTGGAATCAACATCAACACCTATCAATGTTTTGTACTGTGATGAGATTGTCATGCTTGATCACCAACGTACACATGCAACTTCCGCCAACTTCGCACGCAGTTTAGATCCTTCTCGATCAGGAAGCTTAGGCACAGAAATGTTTTTGCCTGACTCATCCACAGCTGGGATTACGCTGTGGAACGGAACGAAGTGCACACATGATGAAAGTATTAGAGAACAAATACCAATCAATCCTTGTGGAAACTAACCGATTGTGGTCCAAATCGATAAATACAACGTTAGCAGTCCGACCTGCTACTTGCTTGAGGCAGTCCGAGTGAGTGCCAACTAGGAAAGGGACAGGTGCCTGTACCACACTTCAACTGTAAGCTCTACTTCTTGCAGATAACACTCTACGACCACTCACATCAATGACATCGAGAAGTGACGTCGGGAGTACTGGGATGTAAGCTCCTTGCCAAGAAAATGGGAGCAAAATTGCCAATAGTGCTTCAGCAACTGGCGTGAGAAGACCAATATGCTTAGAACATAAGGCTACCTAAACCCGTGATAACTCGTTAGCACATATCGCTTAAAATTCTCTTTCCATTATGTGCAGACAGTACCTTGAGCTCTAAGGCTATACATGAGAAAACCAGCAACACGTTATTCAGATCTAGGACTTGAAACAACGGTCTAAAGGGAAACTGAGCACACAAAAAACTTCACGTGAGTAAATTGCCCATGCAGCAATAGCGGGGATGCAACTGCTTACATCGACCAAGGGAAGCTCGTTTTTTGGAGGACGCGAAATAATCAAATTGCGATCCGGCAATGCCAGCTGGACTTGAATCTGACCCGGAGGTGGAAGCGGGATTTCCACCAAAAAGTTCGCGATATATCTTTCAATTGGCATCGGCGATTCTGATAGTGTCACTCGGTAAATCTAGCAAAATAATGCACACCGACATTCCTGTAAGTATCACTGCCCGTTTCGATATAAATAAGCGTGACATTACCTGTTGTAGAAATTGTCGGAATGCCGAAAAGTAGGGGTACTGCGACGTCACCACAATGCACTTTGGGCAGAATACAGGTCCAGGTGCGCTTGCTGCATCGGCAGATAGATCTTGTACCCACTGCGGCAATTGAGTCCGCTGATTGTCATCCTTTTCATCGGGTCGAGGTGAACCGTTTGATGGTCGGCGACGGTGGCGCTGACGGTGGTAGTGCGGGGCTATCAAGGACACAACTTCCAACGGATGCAGTTCCTCATAGAACTTCAGCGCGCACGCATAAATCTTGACTCCGCTCACATTTGTAAGAACGAAGGCGAAGAACACGGGTGCTACGTAGGATTTGCTCAACATGAATCCTTCTGGAAATACGAATTCGCCTATGTGCGCTGGTAACGGTGAGTCTCCATACATGTCAGGGAATATATCAATTACAGCCGGAAGGAATCGTATTTCTGTTGGGCTCTTCGTTTTCTCGACTGCGTAAAGTAAAAGACGGTCAGTATAGACATAAATTAAAGCAACCGAGAGCTCCGTACGTACTGCTTTGATCGGGGATCAGCGGACCACGACCCACGACGACAAAATAGTTGAGAAATCGCTTTGAAACTTCGATAACACTACCCGGTCGCATTACAATAGGTTCCGTGCTTTGTCCCTTTTTACCAGGGCTTCGTTGCTGATTTTGGCCTGTAGGCGATCCTGTCGACGATGACGATGCTGTTCCTGCCATTTCCTCCGGGTTTTCGAGGCTATCCTGATTTTTGAGATCACTCTTTACCACCGAGTGTGGCAACTTGGTAAACTGTTTTTCTTGGTACTTGGCGCGGATACATTTTTCCCTGACGTCTGTCGCTGCATTGGGCAGCAATTCCAGTGACGCGTCCACCTCAAGCCACTTGTCGAAGTGTTTGCTGTAGATCTCGTTCACATTCTTGTTGCCTCCCTTCATGGCTGCAACTTCGTCGTCTGTCCACGTATCGAGATGGAGCGACTTGACTCTGGAGAGCTGAACCCCAAGCTTGCGATGAGCACCGGCACAGTGAATGCACAGGAACGCGCCTACGGTTGTACTGGCCCAGATCGAGTCGTTCAAGCGCGACGAACAGTCAGCACAGCTCTGGTTCTCGGAATTCGAGTGCATCATCTCCGTCAGCTTCCGGAAGGCTTGTTGCTGCGCCCCAGGCGAGTGGTTGGCGGCGTTCGAGCGCGAGAACATCATCATGGTGCTCTCGCTGCTGCCCGAACGTCCGATTAGTCAGTAGTCTCGGCGCTTTGGCGCTAGATCAGCAACAAATGTTGGTGCGATGGCCGCAGCACTATTTATATCGGCTCATGACAGCGGAAATCACCCACATGTCGACGCGAAACCATGAAACCGCTCGTCACTAGTGATTAGTGATTACGAGCAGCACCATGTTCATCAGGAATACCGAGGCTGCAACTAGGTGTGTGATACACGAAATGCCGATTGACGGTGACGCGAAGGTCGCTCCAACACCGGTTCACTGCAGCCCTTCCCCTACCACGGTTCAGTGAACCGCGCCCCGCATCGGTCGAACCGATCGATCTGGGGAAAGAGCCAATCAGGAGCAGGAGCGCACGATTGGTTGGCCCTGGGAAGCGCTTTTGGCTCGGCCCGTCCAAGCCGCTAACAGTACGGAACTGCACCAAAACTCCCAAGAAAAGCAAACATGGGCATGTAAGTGACTGGATCAGATGGATGAGAGCCGCCTTCGCTCGCTGCCCTCAGTGCGTGCTTCGGATCGATGCGTCCGTCAGGTGGACAGCGAGGAAACAGTGTGGACAGACCCCAGAGGGAGGATCTAGCTCGAGAATGGACACATCTGAAGCAGCGAGCGGAACTGGGACCACAGGGAATAAGGGACAGAGACTGACGTGCTGCTGTGTAGTGTCAAGAACGGAAAGGTTGTTGTGTTGCTGAACGGCCGCTTCGCTGGCCGCAAGGCTATCGTTGTGAAGACCTACGACGAGGGCCACGCCGACCGCAAGTTTGGCCACGCCATCGGTACGACTGCACTCGGAGCACAGGTTCACTCAGGAGCATCCAGGCTGACGTTCGGTGTTTGTGTTATGTCACAGTTGCCGGCATTGACCGTTACCCACGCAAGGTGACGCGCGCCATGGGCAAGAACAAGCTCAAGAAGCGCTCCAAGGTGAAACCGTTCGTCAAGTACGTCAACTACAACCACATCATGCCCACCCGTTACGTGGCCGACATCGACCTGAAGAAGGTCCTGGACGACGAGGTGCTGGCCAACCCGGAGACCCGCATTGAGTCCCGCAAGACCATCAAGAAGGTGTTCGAGGAGCGGTACGTGCTGGCTACCAGCTTTCCTCCAGATTGGAGGAGTAGTGCTGACATAATGTTTTTATTCTGTTCACAGTTACCTCAACCAGGCCGCGTGCAAGTCGGAGAAGAAGGCTGCTGGTGTCAGCTTCTTCTTCAAGAAGCTCCGCTTCTAAGTGCAAGCTGCTATTTGCGTCTAGAGGCTGGTGGGAATCGGGGGTATTAACGTAAATGCAGCCCATTCCAGTTCCGTTCCGTTTCGAGGAAACAAATCATGAAGCCATTTTGTTGTCGTTTAAGGCGTTCGTCCAGCCTTGTAGTCATTGGACCAAACCACGTCGGAGCTTGTCCGCGTTGTCTTTAGTCTTTCTGCGTCTTCGGGATCGAGCAACTTATCGTCGTCTTCGGTAGGAGGCTCCACTTCGTCGGACTTCGATGATGTAGTCATTATCTGCATCTTGGTCACTCTCGGATTCGCTACTGCTCTTGTTCGGATCGATCATCTCGATCTTCTTCCGCTCTGCAAAGATTCGCTCGTACTTGCTTAGCCTGCCGCCTGCTAGAACGCTCCGTACGCGCTCATTGTACTTGATTCTCATCTTTCTGGACACGGATCGACACGAGTCAACACGCACCAAGTGAAGTCGAGGGCACCGAGCTTCGAGTACTTTCAGGCTCATGTCTGTCACATGTGTACCCTGAGGAGTCGTAGACGCAGATACTGTGTGAGAGAATCAGACCAACCTTTGTTCCTTCCTCATGTACGCACCTTCAAATCAACAACCAGGCTCGTGTCTGTCACATGTGTGCCCTGAGGAGTCGTAGACGCAGATACTGTGTGAGAGAACCAGACCAACCTTTGTTCCTTCCTCATGTACGCACCTTCAAATCAACAAGCTCAAGGTTTGTGCATCCGTTTAAAGCCCCGTCGCTAGATGGTAGAGTAGTGACCCCAGCATCGGAAATGGCACGGCAGTCCTGTGGTTGCATTAGTACTGGTAAGTATTTTGCTGTGTATGGAGCTTATAGATTCTGCACTATTTCGCGGAGTAAAGTATAGCACCAGCAAAGCCATCCGTACCTGAAGGGAAAGATATCGTAATGATAGACCAACTTTGGACATTGCTAGTAGACCATCATCATTGATTTTGGTCTTGTCCAGGATGAGTACTTGTAGCTGCGTCAGAGGTGTAGATTGCTGTTCGCGTACATTTACAAGGATTAACAAACCACACCTGCCACACTTCAACAGGATGACATACCGGAAACCTAGAGATACCGCGACAAAGTGATAAATCCAACCAGCGCAATGAATCGCGCAGTGACTCTGTCAGGTCACGAAAATCGAGGTACCTAACACCGTTAAGATTGCTACACAAGAGTAAACACGGAAAGTAGTAAGCAGCAACACATGAGTACACTGGGGAAAACAGTGTACGAACGTTATTGTCAGTTCTTCCAGCTTCACTGCATGTTGTGCGATGTCTCTGAAGATCTGGGAATCCAAACTCGTTGCTTCTGTAGAAGCGAAACACAGCAGCATCAGGAGGCCCCCAGCTAGTAAGAGTCTTACCATACTTCACTGTGCGTACCGGTAAAAATGACCTTCCTTAGTGTTTCCCCACAGACTTTCACCAGCGAGCTGGCTGCTTGTTCGTGACGAAGTTGCACCCGTTGAGATACACTTCACGAAGTGGTACAGCATCGCGTGGCCACCCACTCAACGACAAGGCACGACAGTCCAGGAGCTCTAACATCTGCACCAGTATGATAAGCAACCGAAGAAAGCAGCTAAGCAACACCAACCTGTAGATTTGGACAGCGCTTCAAGATGTTGAAGATGTGTTTCTTCTGTATCCTTTTGCACCAAGCATGACGATTAGAAATGACAGCATCTGGGCATCCTGGCGAAAATCGTCACCAGCCGAGCCACACACCTGTACGCTCGGAAGTCACGTAGACTCGTTTGTTGCGCGATGAGCTCAACGTGCGTGTCGACTAGAGTGATTTCTGGCAAAACGAGCCTCGTCAGCTGCTGCTTGGCGCGCTCCAGCATCGCGCTGACGTCGCGTCTCAGCAAAGGCCGGACGGCAACTTGGCCGAAGTCGAGTTCCGTGACTGGAAGCTCCTCGAGACTCAACCGACGCCAGCGTTTGCACACAGCTTCGACCCGCAGTCGGTCGGGTATAAGTGGGAGGAACACCATGATGCAGCGCTCACCCACCTCGGGCAACTTGCTCGCATTGTTGACTACATGTACATGTACTACAGAATCAAATCAGACTCGTGCGTTTCTTCGAGGGGTGCAAGATCAAGTCAAGTTAAGTGCTGCGCAGCCCACCGGTGGCTGTTTTGCTGGCCCCATTGGTCCGCTTTGCGCTGGCAGCGAGGCGTCGACGCTGGAGAATCCTCGCCAGCGGCACGTCGTCTTCATCATCATCGTCTGTCGCCGTGGTCAGACGTTTCTTCCTAGCCATAAAGCTAGATGTTGCTGGCGAAGATCGACTTTCGGTGTCTGCACAATCAACAATTTGCCGAAATGAAAATCGGGCCCAGGTGTGTACGCCTAGATGAGAATGATGACGGTTGGTGGCACGTGTAGAAGCTCGACAAGCTTACAGAATAGGACATGAACAATAAAGACCGGAAAATGAACTTGCCTTCTCATACCCATAGAAAGCGAGTTCGTATTAACGACCAGTACATCGATGTATTATTCAACTTCAAACTTACTCAGTCGTGAAGTTTGAAAAAAATCGCCAGTCACCACAGGCTCACAAACCAACTTATAGTGTCTCAAGGCTTGAGTCAAGCACATCCGAATAGAGCAACTCAAGCATCTCCAATGTTTGGCTAACATTGTTTACTCGCCTGTACATCAAATCGGGAGAACGCGCGCTCTAGCTGAAAAGGTCTCGTTGGTTGACGTGGTAGTTTGTTGTCGTACGCGTAAGGATAATAGTTGTTTTTGGTCACAGTTAAGACGAGAACCTTGTACTTCTGTGAAGTACTGTATCTGTAGGATAGTGCTTTGATGTCAGGCTAAGCACGCTATGTTTAAGCAGATTTATTTGGAATTATGATACAGCAGCCCTTCAACTCACAGTGAAATTGTTTCGATGAGTCTACAGAATTAATTGAGATATTGCCATCCTACACATTAAATCGGGACAGCTCTGATTGGAAAAGTTTCCTTGGTTGACGTGGTAGTTTGTTGTCGTACGCCTAGGATAGTTCCGATGAAGTGTTTTTTGGTCACAGTTAAAACGAGAACCTTGTAGTGCTTTGCTGTCTGGCTAAGCATGCTACGTGTAAGTGGGTTCATTTGGTATAATACTCTACCGTATTATAGCAGCGCTTCAACGCACAGAGAAATCGTTTCGACGAGTCTACAGATATTTATTGCGGATGTTGCCATAGAACTTGCCATCATCGAACACTCGGCGAATTTCGGCAAAACGATGGGGAGGAACTTCGTGGTATCCAGCTGGTTAGATTATCAAGCGGTTAGGTGATCAATACAAATGCCAAATCAAACTGCTGACTCTCCTGGACCATTGGAAAAGCTGGTGACTCCAGATGTAGTCAGTGACCCGACAGATCGCATGATGCGGTTAGTGTCAGTAGCCAGGCGAGTCACACCTGCCACACCTGCACTGGAGGAATTGCTCCGAAACAGCTCGAGCCCCGACCGCCGGCGCTTCGCAGCACAAGCGCTTTGTCCGATTACGTAGCGCAGTCGCCCCGTCGTCCCGAGTCTCTTAACGCGGCGGCTCCGCTTCTACATTCGTCGCCAGACTTTCCCTCACAGCAGCACGGCCCCAGTCGCAGTCACTAACTCGCTCCGCGACTAGTTCCCCGCCTCACTCGAACAGGTGACGACATGGTGAACCTCTCGATGGACAGCAACGTGCTGGACTCGCCGGCCGACTCGCTCGACCTGCGCCAACCGCCTTCCGGCTACAGCCACAATGGAGACAGCGGCCGAGGAGAGAGCAAGTTCTTCGCACTCAGCGTGAGCGGCACCAACATGGCCGGTAAACCCTCTCAGCTCGCGACTCCCTTTGTGTACGGCACACCGGTGGACAAGAATTACAAGACGTGGCCCTTCCTCACGGTCGGGATCTGCGCCGCCGTCGTCATCTTCGCGATCATTTACCACGAGCTGCCAGAGTACCGACTTGGCTTCCGTTACCAGCTCTACGTGCTCTTTGGCTCAACAGTCAAGAGCGCCCAGTGGGTCGGGGGACACCGTGAAATCGTCGAATTCGTTGTCAACTACGTGTTGATCGGACTGCCGTTCATGATCGGAGGCATGGCACTCGCGCTGGGAGATGCACTGCCGCCTGTGCCGACGGGAGCACACCGCACGGTCATGAGATTCCTCAAACGCAAGATTTACGTGGGGACTATCAACGTCTCGTACGCCGAGTCAATCTGCACGCTCGTGTTCCTAGGACTGAACGCCATTTGGTTCTCGGCCGCGTTCTCACGTAACTACGACGATCTAGTGGAGGCCGATTCCACCGACTCTGCATCCGTGTTCCGACTTGTGGGAATGGTGTTTGGATTCAACGCGGTGCTGTGTTTCTCGCTCCTGATTATCCCGGCCACGCGTAACTCGTTCTGGATGATCTCTATGGGAATTGACTACTCGCACGCTATCAAGTACCACCGATGGATCGGATTCTTCACCGTTGCGATGGTGGCGCTCCATGCTATCCCCTACTACTACGCGTGGTTCAAGGCTGGCACGTTCATTGAGTCGTCGTTCCCCTGTTTGGACTGCGACTATGGAACGGTCGGCAAGTCACGCTTGCAGAACTTCTGTGGCCAACTGGCACTGCTCTGCTGCATCATCATTGGAGTGACGTCGCTGAGCCCAATTCGACGCAAGTACTATGACGTGTTCTACTACTGCCATCACCTCTTCATCTTCGTGCTCTTCCTGAGTGCGTTGCACTTTTCGCAGTTTGTCATTTGGATGTATCCGGCCATCTGCCTCTATGTCATGCACCGCATATTGTCTCGAAGTCAGAGCCGCATGCCATGCGAGGTTGTGGACTTAGAGGCCATTCCTGGTGAGATCACGCGTCTAGTTTTCCGCCGCTCACCCGGCAAGTCTGGTCACTACCATGCTGGCCAATTCGTCTATCTTCGTATCCCGCTACTGTCCCACACGCAGTGGCATCCGTTCAGTATTAGCTCGTCGCCGATCGAGTACGAGGATACCTTCACAGTTCACGTCAAGTGTATTGGTAACTGGACCAAATCATTGTATGCGGTAGCCATCCAGGCGCGTGAGGAACGCAAAATGCCGCTTATCTACGTCGATGGATTCTACGGCAAGATGTCCGACGATTTCCAGCACTACCCCGCTCTTGTGTTCGTGGCTGGTGGTATTGGTGCAACCCCGATTATCAGTATGGTGGGCAAGATCCTCGACTGCATGCGTAACAACGATCCGAATATGGAGTTTACACAGGTGTACTTCCACTGGACGTCGCGTGAGATCGGTATCTTCCACGAGTTCGAGCCTCTACTAGATGCTATTGAGCAGTTCGACCCGGACCATGTGAAGTTCAAGGTGCGTCTTTGCTTCACGGGTGACCAGCACCTGGGTGGCGTCGACATTCCTAACGGTATTACACTCAAGCCTATGGACGACACAAGCATGGTTCCGACGCGTCCGTTCTTCCAGTCGTCCCGATCGGTACCTCGCCAAATGATGCTGTTCTTCGTGACGTTCACATGCAGTTTCTGGTGCCTGTTCCTTATCCGATATAACTACCCGCTGCTGGGTCACCTCCGTATCAATCAGAACATGTGGCCGATGCAGCGTGTTGTAGAGGTCCTCATTATGATTCTTGGTGCTGGTGTTGGCTGGGCTGTGGTCTTCACTGAGCCCACGCCTCGATCTATGAGCCGGATGGAGAAGTCGCGTCTCATGCCAACGCTGGGTAGCTACGGTCCCCAGGACACGATGGCAAATGTGGATGAGCGCGACACAGATTACTCGCACTCTTTATCGTTCGACGGCCAGGAGGTGCAGTTCCACCACCCTGTAAGTCGCTCACGGCTGAATGTGAAGGAGCTGTTCAACGAAGTTGTGAAGGAGCAGTCTCACAACTTCGCGGTGAATATTACAGGAATCGGCACGTGGGTATCCGGCCCCATGGGTCTGATCCATGCCGTGGAGACGGAGGCCTCCAACTTCGCAGGCATCTTCGATGTGCACTATGAGGAGTTTGAGATGTAGAACTACCCAACTACTTGGCCCAGTGCGTTTGTGTTGTGGCGCCCGCCGTTTGGTCGCTTTCGTCGTAAAACCCAATAAGTAAGGCTCTTTTCAGAATGCGTGAAGCTTGTTGCCTTTATCCATCACCATTGTTTGCATGCCATCTTCACTACTTCGTAGTAGTACATTTCAACCGAACAAGACATTTGAATCTAAAGACAAATAACGCCATTGTTTGCATGCCATCTTCACTACTTCGTAGTACATTTCAACCGAACAAGACATTTGAATCTAAAGACAAATAACGTAGAACCGCAAGAACGCGAAGCAGGAACACTCAACGGAAGGCAAAAGACAGCAGAGTGTTGTCACAATCCCTCTTCGTTGTCATTGGGCTACGTCGTACGAGCTACGGACGCACTTAAACGCGGCTGGGGTACAGCATGACGCGCACGCTCTTGCTGATGGCCTCAGCGGGCAGGTTCTTGGCGAACTTGGCGCGGACGACGCCGTTGCTGCCGTGGGCGCGCATGACCTTGCCCCAGACGACGCGGAACTGCGAGCCGTTCTTGAGGGACTTGGCCTTGTAGATGTAGGCGATCTTCTTGCCCAGGTAGAAGTCCACGTCCTTCTTGTCCGTCAGGCCCTGGATCTTCACCAGCGCCGTGTGCGAGTACTGGTTGCGCAGGCCGCGCTTGTAGCCAAGGAACACACCCTTGACGTAGAGACGAGTAGGCTGACCAGCGGAAGCGACCATTGTAACGAGGTTCTGCACAAACACCACGTCAGTTCACTCGGCATCCATAGACCCGTCGTCCAGTGCCTGGCTGCTCTCCATATCCGCCTAAACCCCACGAGCGTCCGTAATTGAGCCTGTATAGAACTGGAGCTGAGCTGCGGAGTGCTGGAGCGTGACGCGCTTTTCTGTGGGCTGCACGGGCGGAGGCTGGGGCCTGTACGACGGCATGGACCAAAGCGCAACGTACCAGTTGAATGAATTGAACGAGCGAGGGACTGAAGGTGTGGCGGTGTCAAAGGCACTCGAGCGGTGGCTGGGGCCAATCGATTGGAGGCCAACGACCAGTGCTCGAGACCTGCGAAACTTTATGTTACCTGCTGAAAGCGATCGCGATAGATTAGAAATGTATCGAAAAACTAAACTAGGATAGGGTAAGGGGACTGAGTTTCACAGGGACATACTAAATGTAAGATATTGTGGAGTGGACACAGTTCGAAGACTAAATTAGGATGGTGGACCTAGATTAGGGACTCCACTTCAACATGGTCATCTATTGCTACCGGTGTTGCCTACTATTTCTCGATGCTGCTCTTCTTGGCGAAAAACGTGGGCGCCAGCTCCCATCTATTGCTACCGGTGTTGCCTATTTCTCGATGCTGCTCTTCTTGGCGAAAAACGTGGGCGCCAGCTCCACGAGCCATTCTTTCTCAATCACTAGAACGGATCGGATGTAGTGCTTGCTTGTGAACACCAACTCGTTGTAGACGACCCACTTGGGCGGCGGATTGCGCATGAACAGCGACGACGAAGGGTGCACCTTGACAATCTCCGACCGGCCACACATGGTCTTGTACGCAGTCTTGGATCCACCCAGCCCCTCGGCAACAGACCGCATGGCTGTGTTCAAGAAGAAACCGGCCACGATGCTTTTCCGCAGCGGGTCAATGTCCGGGAAGTTCGAGTCGATGGGCAGCTCCAGCTTTTCCAAGTACCCCTTGAGTTGCAACGAGCCCCTCGGCAACAGACCGCATGGCTGTGTTCAAGAAGAAACCGGCTACGATGCTTTTCCGCAGCGGGTCAATGTCCGGGAAATTGGAGTCGATGGGCAGCTCCAGCTTTTCCAAGTACCCCTTGAGTTGCAACCGTACACTCTCGACACGAGTCATGGCGCGGTGGTTAATGTAGTGATCACGACACCACTTGTTGCGCTGCTTCGCACCACACTGCACGTAGCCGTTGAAGACGTTCAGCAGCGTGATCTGGTCTCCTTCGTACGCGACGAACCGTGCTCGTGACTGAGCAGCCTCAGCCTTTTTATCACGAGGAGAGTAGAAGATGGATTCGACAGACAACATTGCCACCACACTCAGCGCTTCTTCAGCACAGCTAAGTTCTGCCGCCTTCAACAGCATCACAGCGTACATGGGTTCTACAGGGAGACCAGCCATCTGTCGACCACGAGTTGTCAGCTTCCCCTTATAATCTAGTGCTCCCAGTGCATACAGCTTCTCAAGAGCCTTGATGAGGGACGTCTTGAGCGGTTTTTCAATGAAGTCAAAACCCAGTACATCGTCAATGCCCATGCATTTGAGCTGCAACACCACGACCTCCAGACTCACACGTTGGATGTCCGGGATTGCACGCTCCGGAAGCTGCTCGAAAGTCTCCTCGGGGAATAAACGGTAGCAAATACCAGGAGCCTCACGACCAGCACGACCTGTGCGCTGCCAAGCTTGTGCCTTCGACACAGACTCTGTCTGCAGCAATTCCATACCACTGGAGGCGACGAACGAGCGCTGTTTAACAAGGCCTGTGTCTACAACATACCGGACACCGTTGATCGTAATAGAAGTCTCTGCAATATTCGTAGCGAGAATCACTTTCCGAACTCCTGCTGGTGCCGGTTCAAACACCTTCATCTGCTGCTCGCGCGGCATGGCGGCAAAAATTGGACACACCATGAGCTTCAGTGCATCAGCAGGTAGCGATCGAGCGTACTCTTCCAGCAACGTCTCCAGCGTTTCAATATCTTCCTGACCCGTCAAAAACACCAAAATACTACCATTACTCGTCTTCTCGTCCAAGTGAATCTGCAGCACCGCCACCAACGCCGAATCGAGATAGTCAGGCTGCGTTTTTGCCGTATAAAACACATCAACCTGGAACATCCGTCCTGGAATCTGAATCACCGACGGCTTGAAGTCCTCGAAGAATCTCCGGAACAGTGCCACATCCAGCGTAGCCGACATGACCACCACCTTGAGGTCTTTGCGTCTGCGCATGGCTCGCTTGACAATGCCGAACAGAATGTCCGTCTGCAGCGTACGTTCGTGAGCTTCATCCAGCACCACGACCGAGTACTTGTCGAGCGTGGGAGACAGCAGCGCCTCTCGCACCAGCATACCATCGGTCATGAACTTGAGTCGCGTGTTCTTGGACGTCGTGTCGTCGAAGCGGACGCAGTAGCCCACAGCATCGCCCAGCGAGCCCCTGTTGGCCTCCTCGCACACGCGCTGGGCCACTGTGATGGCGGCGACGCGACGTGGCTGCGTGATGGCCACACGCGCATGAGCGCGGTCGCTCTCCCAAATGTATTGCGGGATTTGCGTCGTCTTTCCGCTGCCAGTTTCGCCCACGAGGATCACCACTTGGTTGCCGTTGACGGCCTCAATGATTTTGCTGCGATGGGCGTAGATGGGCAGACGCTGGCGAGTGCGTTGCAGCTCCGACACGGCCGGATTGGCGGCGTGGACGCGGTGCAGGTGCTTTTTGTGGTGCTTGAAACCAGCACCTGATGGCTGCATGGGACGCTTGCGCTGGGCGCCATGCTGACTGTGGTTGGGAATCGTCATAATGGTTGGAGGAAGTGACCAAGTGTATGGAATTTGAAAAGCACAATATGATTGGATGAAAAGAAAGACGTTGAAGTGAAATTCACAATAATTAATCGCGCTAACGTGAAATTCGGAGAAAACCAAATGAGTATTCTAGCAATACCGGTAAGTATTACTCAACGACGTATTCTTCCTCGTCCTCGTCTTCCTCCTGACCCGCTGCAGCAACAGCCTGTGATCGCTGTTGCTCCGATGCGAGGCGACTAAACTCAAGAGTGAGAATACACAGACTAATAAGTTGAGAGAGATCAGGTCGTACCTGATAATGACCTCCATCTCCACGTCGCGCTCCAAACTGTTGAAAGAAAGTTTCTGCGGACAACCTGCACACATCGTTAATACCTCCAGTTCTAGCTCCCTTTACCACTCGTACCTGCAACAGGACACTTCTTGTTGCGTTGCAAATGCGCCTGAATTCCCTTTTTCGAGTACGTGTGGCCGCATCCCGGACTGCACAGCAGCAAACTCTTAGTACCACCCCAATGCAGCATCTCCTCCGTCCACGTACTTCTTCAGTGGGTCCTCCATCTCCATCTGCGTGACTGGACAGATGGTGCTCCTGACACTTTCACTCTCCTGGATAAACACGTCGTCGTCTCCGTCCACCGTCAACTCGATCTGCAGCCAACAACAACGTCAACATCCTCAGCACCTCAAGTGGCAGCAACAACTGACCCCTGCTCGGTCGCAGAACTTCCTGTAGAACTCGTGGTTGGCGGGGTTGATACGCGGCTTGGCCAGCGCGTCCTTGAGCACCTTGTCGATCTTCTGCTGGCCCAGCGTCCCGCTCTCCACCAGCGGCTCCAGCTTCTCCAGCTGCGTTTTGTAGCGAGTGAGCTGCGTGCCCAGCACAGCGAAGTCTTTGGCCGTCTCGTCCAGCTGCTGCAGGTGTTCCTGGTCCTCCAGGTCCTTCAAGAACGCCGCGTTGTTGTACAGCGACTCGACAGCCTCGTACGTGTACTTGGCCATCTCCAGCTGCTGCTTCTTGGCCGCGTACAGCGCCATCTTGAGCGCACTCGGCAGCGCCTGCTGGATGTTGGCCTCCAGGTCTGCGTTCATTTTTTTCAATAAGCGCGCCAAATAACTTGTACTACTGAGTGATCGTACTAATTGATGTGTGTCACACTACTTTCTCGTTTTGATAGATTTGCCACTTTTGTATCCGAGAACAGGCACGATGGCATTCGACGCGGCAGGGGCAGCGAGTCTCGAGCAGTTCACGCTGCTGGCCAAGAACGCGCGTGGCCGGGCGTGTGTGGCTCTGATCCAGCAGGTGCTGAGCAACAAGAAGCTGTTCGTGTTCCGCGAGCTGCTGGACATGCCGAATGTGGAGACGCTCAAGGACTCGGAGTACAAGGAACACTACGAGCTGCTGCGCGTCTTCTGCTTCGGCACGTACGGCGACTATGTGGGTGGGTGGTGTAGATTTTGGGTTTTATGCGTGGGTTGAATTGAATTTTACACTGCTTTTTGCTGCAGCTCGCAAGGACGAACTGCCGGAGTTGACTCGTGGGTGGGTGGTGTAGAATTTGGGTTTTATGCGTGGGTTGAATTGAATTTTACATTTTACACACTGCTTTTTGCTGCAGCTCGCAAGGACGAACTGCCGGAGTTGACTCCGCAGCAAGTGAACAAACTCAGGAAACTCACTGCAGTGTCGCTCGCTCACAGATTCAAGGTTGGAGCCGTTGACGAGTAAATGACTGGCATTGGGCTAATTCAGTTGCTGGTGCTGGGCAGAACATCCCGTACGATACGCTGATGCAGGATCTGGGGGTCTCGACCGTCCGCGAGGTGGAAGATATCCTCATCGACACCATTTACTCTGTACGAAGGATTTTGCCGTTTAAAATCGTTTTGACTGTGATGTTGCTCTGCCGGATTGTTGTAGGGACTGATTCAAGGCAAACTGGATCAAAAGTCGCGTTGCTTTGTCGTCAAATATGCAGTCGGACGTGACACGCACCACGAGGACATCGACGATATGATACAGAAGCTCACCAACTGGAAAGCCCAGTCTGCTGAGATATGCGAGAAGATTAACGCCATCCTCACGTAGGATCTGACTGAAATGTATTTGTAGTGGATACTGTTCTAACACTTTTACCTCGTGCTGATGATAGCTTGGCTGAGAAGCAGGAGGAGGACGAGCAAACGCGGGACGGAATAGTTCGCACAAAAATGGCTGCTCGTGCAAATGACCGCAGCAAGGGTTTTGCTTCAGGTGGTGGAACTTACCGTCCTGGTGAAGACTTCAGCTTGTATGCGGAGACTGGACCGCGACGAGGGTACGTCCTGTGAGCTCTTGTGAACTAATTTGAAGGTTTCAAGTTGTTGATGAGATGTCTATGACCAGAGCACCGTCCAAGCAGCGCATGCACTCCATGGGTCGAAAAGGTCGCATCTAAAATCTATACTTACAACAGGTCTACCAGTGATATCCAGCAATGCTAGCTCAGCTGGAATTAGGTGAGACAGAAGACGCAGATTAAATCTCATTTTTTATCCTGGGAGGGTAGCTAGTAGAGCTGTATGGACAAGCCTCACACAAATTAACTTGTTCATTAGACCACAGGTGCAAAAAGTGAAATATTCGCGAATTATGGCTATGGACCGTGAATAACAATGTTATTTACCGCACAATACTGTATGGCGCAATCAGTTCGGTTTTCGGATCTACTACACTCCGCGCCAGGTTAAATCGGCCACCCCTATTTTGCACCGTAACTTCATCAATATTTAGAGGTAGCTCTCGCTATTTAGATATATGAGCGCTTTGATTGGTAGAAATACCGTACTTGTGTTACACCGTTCACCCTATTTAGTCGTGGCACGACTAATAACGGTGTATTCCCAACAAGCAGAAAATTTTGCATGAGTTTGTGGTTACCGACGGGTACACAAGGTGAGGGAGTTCAGCTGATCACGGATCATAGGAGTACCCCCTCCT
>NBNE01000118.1:0-39303 GCA_002215365.1 Phytophthora megakarya
ACAGGTCGTCGAGGTTTCCGTGTTTGCCATTGGTGTATGACGCTGTAATGATGATGATGATATTTGAGTTCCTTCTGCAGCACTTGTAGTTTGAGTAGTACAGAGTGGCACGAGCCTAAATTGCATCTGCCCATGCAGCATCGAGGTGAGACTGGTATTTGTTTCAGTTAATACTTGAGCGATCTTGGCTTGATTTGATTCTAACCGATGCATAATTTCTGTGTCTTGGGTATTTGAGCGGATAACAACGGCATCGCACTTGTAATTGCATTTCAACCGGGGACTTAGCGGTCGCAGCCACTTCAAGAGCTTGAGCTCTAAAATGATGAAATGCATTATCTAAAATTTGATGCTGCTGGAACCGAGAGGGGAGGAGGTCATACAGCACCGCTACATCTTGAAGAAATAGAGAACGAAGGGTCCGTAACAACTGTAAAAACCCACGAGCTGCTAAATTTTCTTCGCATGCCCCCTCTAACATTTTGGTTTCGCATAATTCCTTTAGGAAAATTGAGTTGTTGCAGTTCTAGAGGTGGGCCAACAGATGCACGTTCCAGGTAGTACGATCGTGAGTGAGGTGGATGCCCTGACAGTGCGCTCATTCCTTGCGTGCAAGCGGAGCAGCATACACTGCCTCACATGTATCCATCCTCCATTTTCCATGACGTCGAGTCTGAGAAATGTCGACGTCTGCGCTTTCGAGATGCAGCACACCTTGTTGCCGATTAATATGCGTCTTCTTGCTAAAAGTAAGCCCTGAGTACTTGAACACTGCCTCGTAGCTGGGTTTGTGCATCTCGTAGGTGATTGATTTATCCCGCTGCCGTCCACGTAACAACTTAGTGTCGTACCAGTCTTGCAGTTTTCGAAAACAGGGGAAGGGCTCTCTATCAATGTGAAATAATTGAAAAAGTACATTGCAGCGGCACCAACAGGGCATATATGAACGTCCTTGTTCCTCATATACCCGACATGCTGCAACTTTCCAAATGTGTTGGGTTTTCCATGTTGAACTAGTATCACTAGGGCAATACAGGACTGGTAACCTTCACCACCCAAGTTTTGAGAAAACATATCTGCAAACTCAAGATCACGGACAGTTTCTCCACGCAGTAGCCCAAAGTGGGATAATAGAAACGCTGTATGACCGCGGATGTCATCGAGAGAAAAATGTGTTGCAAATTTGCTGGAACTGATCCGCAGAAGAATATCCATCCAACAGGGAGCCAATTCCTCTGTCTTCGTAGTTCTTTTCCTTGGTAGCAGTAGTCTGCATCTGGACGTTTTTGATGAGTTGCTTCACGGCTGGTGTTCGAGGGTGCTGATTCGAATTTGTGCGAAGGGCAACCTGTTGCTTATAGAGATCTACAATTGCGTTGGTGTAGCCGCAAGCCGTAGACCCGCCAATCGATTTTTCGCTGTTCATCGTTGACTTTCGCCCGATTACCATACTCGAAAGGAAAAGATTAAGTTTTCCCCCAGTGACCGTGCCGCGAACTCGGAACTCGCGAGCAGTACACCACTGAATGTACTCTTTCTGGTAAGCGTCATACTTACGCTTAGTGTTGATTGGTCGCGTTTTGAGCGTAGTCTGAATTGTAGCACGTTCGCTTTCATCAATTTCGAGCTGCGTATCAACTTCACTCGCTTCTATCGCTTCAACCGTCTTGCGCGGCTCTACAGCAGCTGCATAGGATCGTATAAACACTCCAGATCGCTTGCCCATATCACCTTCACTTATGTTTGCTGAAAAAGGTTTCAAAATACTTTATTTTAAAAACAGATATTTTGATTGAGTCCTAAATTTGGTGTTGACTCGGGCCAGGACCCATACAATCCAACACATGATACTCATTAATTAATAGCTCCACTCAACGTCGTCGATATCCGAGAGCATGTCGTACCACCACGTAACAACTTCGTCGTTGAATCGTTCTACCAGTCAAGAACATCACCGCGAACCCGTTCACTTCCATATCGATATTGTCGCGGAATCTCAGGAATCTGTTGATCACATTCCGCTTCATCAGTTCTTCTTTAGGACGGTTGGCATCGAGCCATTCCTGGCACATGTTCTTCTGCTGCTTCGGTTGTGAATTCAGCAATAAATTGCTGGACTACATTTGACACATTGGGGACCCGACCGGGGAGGGTTCGCAGTTCGAAGGTGGAAAAAGCTGGGAGGAATTTCCATATCTCAGTGATAATCACTGAGATGTCCCAAATAGACTGTGAAAGTAGAAGCCGATTGAGAAAAATATTCCTTCAGTATTACTATCATGTTGATGTATCAGCCTGCATTACGAAACTATAACATTTCTTCGCCGTGAAAGCCCTATAGACGAGCGCCTTTGCTATGTAGCGTTAACCACTTGCCAATTTACGATTTATGGACGATGGCTCCTGTCCTACGCGTCACGCACAAGAAACCTGGTCGGCCGAAAAGCCGTAAAACTACGAAATGCTGGCGCTGCCATGTTGTACTCATAAATACGACTACTAAGCTTAGGCTTCATCTTGCTCGCAAGACGAGCTGCGGTTCTAAGGATGTAGCACAACAAAAATCGAAAAGAAAAGCGGCAAGTCGCTTGTCCAGCCGCGTGAACAGGATCAAGCGCGAGCTGGACAAGGTAGGATGGTAAGTATGGCATATAATGTTAGTAACTAAAATAGTATTATTGATACAGTATCATAGGTACTATTAAATAGTATTGTTCAAGTTACTAACTAAATTGTACAGGTGCTAAATTTTGGTCTGGAACCAAAAAACACCTTTTGCTTCTTCTTGATTGATGGCATCCTAGACCGAGCTATTACTGAGCGTAAGTGTCTGAGCTGTGAGTTTGTGTTGTAAGGACGCTGGTGGACTCGTAGTGAGGTCAATCGTCCACGTGTCTTACTCACCAATATGTGTTACTTTTAAAATGTATTTATAAAGTAACCCTTAGTATTATTCTGCAATGATATTTTCCGAAGTACTATTTTCGTGTTCTAGATAATTATCACTGATAAATTGCCCAGCCTACCAATTATCACAATCTATTTGGGACATCTCAGTGAAATCACTGAGATGTGGAAATCCCTCAGCCAGCTGAAGATCGGCTAAAACGGAGAAAACTCATTGGATCGGCAGTATATGGATCTTCCTCGAGTGGCCGAGCACACCTCGTACTAGTAAAGACTTGTCGGAAAACTCACTGCAATGCCAGGAAACGCAGTTTAACTCCAGTTCACTCGATATAACCTGTGGTTCCATACAAGACCAAGTCAAACGTTTTGGTGGACAGCCCTAACATCTCCTGATCTGCTACTGTTACTGCTGCACCAGCCACTTCATCTCCTGAAGTTTCTGCCAACCGTTTCCAACCTGTATCGGCCAACCACTTGAGCTCGCATCGAGCCATTCGGTCCATACCAACACTCACTTTCCATCCCTAGTCCTGCAGCTGACGCGCTGCAAAATGGTGCGCTGTCCGGTTCGAAATCACCTCGACGCTGTCCTCGAAGCTTGATCGCTTGCAAGAGCTCGACCAGTACCCTGACACCCGTCCTCAAGAGGATGACAATTACGAGTCGACATCGCCGATATACGACGAGTTCGTCGAAGGCGGGAGGCCGTACAATGTGCACGACATGACCAATTTTTCGAAACGCGAGTTCAACTCCTTGTGGCTCACCGTTCGAGAGTACGTGCACGCAAACTATCACGTCGGCCGTGAAAACCGCTCAAAAATCATGGCAAAAGATGCGTTCTTTGCAGCTCGCTGGCACCTGAGAATCTTTGGCAGTAATGTTCCATCAGAAAACTAGCACATTTACCGACACGGTAACGAAGTTCATCGAGTTGATTTCACCGAAGCTGTACGGAGACCAGGTTACCGAACAGAGCCATGCGACTACCATGCGAGATATTGTCACATGTGGCCAGGCGTTTGACTACTTTTCCTGTGACCTCTACGCTGTAGACGTTACCTTTCAGCAAAGCTTTCGACCGACCGGACAGCTAGCTGAAGGGAAAGCTTACTGCAGTGGAAAGACGTCGAGGGATACCAGTGAAACACCGGCCCAAGGCAACACCACGAAGGCGGATGATGCGGTGGACGAGGAGTCGGCTGACGAATCCGCCTGAATGTTTGACGTCAGGTGGGGCCCGATATTGATCGATTCGGGTGTGTCGCACCACTTGACGAGCCAACAAGACGACTTTGTAATCACTGATGATAGTGTGACTCTCGCCTTCCGTGCGGCAGATGGACGGATGGTAGTGGCCAGAGCAAAAGGATGGCTCCGCATCAACGCACTTGTCCAAGATAAAGGCGAAAACGAGCTCCAGAAAGACTTCCTGGTGGAAGATATCTACCTCGTAGACGATCTGCCACACGCGCCGCTGTCAGTATCAGCGTTACTGCGGGATGGGTACTCGGTGAGTTTTGACCCTTCCAGCTGCACCGTAGCTTCGTCTCGAGGTTCCACAAGATGCATCGCGGGTCTGAGTGGCGGGGTATACACAGTAGTAACAGCCCGACACTGTGATTCTGATCTCGGCTCTGCATCAGGGCTATCGGCGACAGCTCTCGGGCGAACGGTGGAAATGTGGCATCGAAGGTTGGGACACGTCAACTATGACACTCTCAAGAAGATGGCTGCCAGTGGAGTGGTCCGAGGGCTACGTTTCGATTCCAGAGCGAAACCATCGATGTGTACTGTGTGTGCCCTCACCGAAGCTGCACGTCAACCGATCCCGAGCGTTCGTTCAAGTCCCGACGAAATCGCTGACGGCATCTGCCACACCGATCTTGCAGGGCCCATTTCGGCGTCCGTTGACGGCCGCCGATACTTCATGGTGGCTGTGTGGCGCGATTACATCCAAACGTATCCTCTCAAACGCAAGAACGAAGCCCCCGTGAAGGTAAAGCAGTTTCTGATGATGATTGAAACACAAACTGCCGTGCCAGCAAATTCCATCAAGGTTCTTCGCACGGATAGAGGGACCCAGTTCTTAAACAAAGACTTCAGGGAACTGGCACACATTCGAGGAATTCTCATGCAGCACACCACGCCCTACATGTCATTCCAAAACGGGGTCGCGGAGAGAGCTATCCGGACTGTGACCGAGACTGCTGCTGCCATGCTCGTGGACTCTGGACTACCTCACAACTTATGGGAGTACGCGCTACAGCATGCCACTTACGTGAGAAATCGAATTCCCCGTCGGGGAGCCACGATCACACCACATGAGCACATTTTTAGGCAGATACCAGACGTGAGCCGTCTCCCGATATTTGGTCAAGCCGTCGTAGCCCGAGTGCCAGACCAAATTCGTCGTAAAACCAAACGCTTCGTGGATCCCCGCGGTCAACTGGAGGCATTTATCGGATGTGATGAGGGCATCAAAGGTACTCCAAAGACACGTCTCGCTCAATATTTGCTTCAAGTGACGTCACTGTTATCGATCGTATGCTATTCGAGGTGGATCCCAGCACCGAAGCAGACGTCGGAGACGAGAACGGGCTTGACATCACTAGAACCCTCTCTGTGGCCGGCTCATCATATGATAAATCAACCGCCTCGGTGGGGCTGACAGGAGTCGACGGGCCGTCGAACTCGAAATCTGTGCTGGAAAAACTAGTGTGGGCTACACCGCCATCACTGCGACGGATGCCAGACAAGGACAATAATGGGGCATTAGATGTGGGGTCGCTGTCAGGGACAGCACCTCCAGGCCAGAACTTGAGACGGGCGTTAGTGGGGCAACACGGGAATCAGCACCGACGCCATTTACAGCAGAACTCAGCCCTGACTTCGCCTCCTCCGCCCGATCTTTGACCGCCGCGGCTTCAGCTTCGGGTGCACCTCTCTCTCTCCGACACCGTAGCTTTAGCCAGAGCCTTCTCAGCAGCTTCGGCACCAGCAATATTATCTGCCGCAGTCTTCACAACGCGGGCTCGGGGGTCGATAGAAGGCCGACTGACACGAGAAGCACCGGCTGTCTTGGTCGAAGCCAACAGACGACGGCGCCGACCGCTGAGATACCCGCAGAAGCCAGCACCTGCGAGTCGGTATCGAGGCCATGGGTGGCCGAGTGCTGCCGGAGAATCGAGTTCGCTCGCTTGAGACTGGCGACTTTCTTCGAGGGCGAAGAGACGAATCGGGTACTTGTCGCCCGGGATCGCCACAACCTTCTTCGGTCGACGAATCAATTCTTTCGCTTGTGCGGTGCACCCGACGAGGCCAGCTTTAGACCACCCGCGCTCGACTCGAAGCAAGTGCAGCGAGGAGGCGGATTCACTTTCATCGACAGCCAAGTGCTTCTTGAACGAGTCCAAAATTTCGGTATGATGGGTTATAGCCCCTTGTGCCGAGTGGAAACGCTTGCTCATGAGAGCGAAGTGTTAGCGCTTCTTGTGCAGCATGGAGTCAAGCATTGGCTTCGTTCGAAGCCTGGAAGCAAAAGATTTCGGCCTTCTCGGCACACTTCACCTGCTCTGCTATGGTATCCTCAGAGAGGCGTGCGACCTCGTTGCGCAGACCCACCACGAGCTCGGACTCGGTGAGGTCGAGCCGACGAGAGGGTAACGCCGCAGATAACACCTCGCTGAGAGTTGTGGTCTTTTCTAGGCGTCGGGCCAAAGGAATGTCAACGCGGCGCTGAGGCTGCCGCGCTATGAACACCATAAGACGACCGAGCTCTGCGAATTTCAACTCCAGCCCATTCGATGACGTGGCCTCAATCGACACCCCTGGAACCATTGCAGCAGCCAGGCGTCCTCCAATGGCTCCGCGAGTTGCCGAATCCACCGTCGGCGCTAGGCTCCGAAGATGTAGGAGATAGAGGCGAGTTAGGCGGGGTTACTGGAGGCCCAGGTGAATCGGGAGGAGGACAGACAGAGCTCCGCATCTCGTCAACCGAGTTGCGTATCGGCAAAGCCGGCAGATCGGTAGGAGCTTCGCCCGACGAAGGCGATTTGACAGAAGGGTCGGTTGCTGCAGAAGCGCCAGTGAGACGGCAGTGATTACTAAAAGAAAGGTAGAGCTTAGAAAGGCCGAGAAACATTTCACGGAATCTGCGGCACGCTCACGGTTGAGCGCAGCGGCTGCCTGGCCCAAGGCTCGTGATGCAGGAGACATCGTGGCTAAACGATAAGGCGGCGCGACTGCGCAGGATCCCGATGTGCCGCGGGAAGTTGTGGTGTTGGGTTTTGAAGATGCTCCGAGGCCATGGCTACCGAGCTAACGGTCGGGTCATAATTCGGTGAAAGACGAAGACCCACCGTGATAGGTCATTGCGAGTGACGCGCCAGTGACATCTGCGAGGCTCGGCTGTCTAATATAAACCAGACCGAAGTCTCTAGATTAGGAATTATCCGCACCGAGGACTAGATTAGGATTATGTACCCATGTCAGATCCGGACCCTTGGTCATCCCTATGTAGAATCTGGGATGACCAAGTAGGATTGGTCTAACTTGATGTTTGTATATATGGCTAGGATTAGATTCTAGATGACCCTCAGGGTCACAGCTATTCAGAATATAATTTGCCGTCTTCCCCAAATTAAATAGGTGAAGTCCGTCTTCGGTAAGTGTAATTAGCTTATCTTAGGGTCAGGATACGCTTAGTTGGGTGGTAGATCCAAGGTACATTGAACTAAGGGATCAATCAGGGTCTATCCAAGAGTTTGGTGTTGACCGAGAGAATCGGAGACGACTGAGAGTGTCGTTATGTGTCGTATCGAAATATGCCCAAAATATAGGTACACCTCCCTCCAACAACACCCACAGGTACACCTCCCTCCAACAACACCCACTTCGTCACCTTAGTAGGCTTATTTGGGGTCCGAAGGCCTTATTACGATCCCCCTTGCACGGGGTTGGTCTGTGTTTCAGGTCAACCACTGAAACCTCGGCTGTCTTAGTCACGGGCAAGACTAGGATGACCACACACACTCAATATACCACGTCGTCCCAACACCGGAAGGGTACAGGCCTTATACAGCTCTATACGTGGGGCCGAGGTTAATCTCGTGCTCGATTAATCAGAATGACGAAGCCTTGCCTCCCAATATATGGCGAAGACTCGCCCTAATACCCAATACACACTGTCAAATCTCTTGGCTTTGCCACGGGCGTACAACACGGAACATTAGTTCGTGTGCACACCGACAAGCATAATCTTACCTACCAAGTACGACACTACACCACACAGGACTTACCGCTGAGTGGTTGGACTTGACCTATGAGGTTGATAGGAAAATCTGTTCTGTTATATCTACCCTTATGGGCTGACCTATTTATTAGTGCTCCCTATAGTCATTTAGAAATATAAAGTATAAAGGCGTCCGTTATGGAACTCCCTAAAACTCCCGTTGGTCCGACGAGTCGCAAGTCTTTTCTTGGTCTTGGGTCTGCAGTTGTTTCACGTGCCGTTGAGTCTGATCGTTGGATCTTGGACATGCCGATGACTCAGTCTCATGATGAGCCCGTTAGCCTGGCTCGGTCTTCGACATCGTCTTTTTTCTTGAGTGTTCGCCACCGTTGATTATTGACTAATGAGAATCGCTGAAACTGGCCGTCAGTCTTCGCTGACAGGGACTGACCATAACGCAGTCTCCCTGTTTTCGTGGTCCTTCTTACCATTGGCTCACAAGCGATTCACTACACCTCAACTGCCTCCACTGCGCCGAGATTCATGGCACTTGGGGAGCGTCGCTGTGCTTCCCCACTTACTTCATGCCTGCCAGTTCTAAGACACTTCGTGCTGCACAACCGGCCGCCAACCGGATGCTTGCTGTCGACACCTCGGTGAGCTTCCACATTCCATGTCATCCAGTGTTCGTCACTAACATCCTTTCTATCTTGTTTCTCCAGCCAACGCCATCTTCCGCGAGTCCTGTGATTCATCTTCCAGTGTCTGCGTCTGCTTCATCGATCACACCGCCAATCCCAGGTAAAGTATGTCTCTTGACATTGGCGCTTACCCCTCGGCATTTTCATTAAACACCGATTTTGTAGGTCCAGGCTCCTGTTCCTATTGATCCCGTTGTTGTCCCTAAGCCGGTTACTTTGATTGAGGTATCTTCTTATTTATCCTCGTCGCCAGACTCCAAACATGTCAGTGTATCTGAGCTTGTTTGCTCACACCGTGATACTGCCTTGTCATCATAATTTGCAGTCATCGGAAGCTTCCTTGACATCCACTGCTATTCCGTCCTCACAGGACCCAACAGCCGCGACCATGGCGACTTCAGCTTCTCCTGCAGAGTCTCCCTCCACTGACCATGCTCAATCGTCGTCAGATGCTCACCTACCGGTACGTGAGGTTGTTGCAATCTTTTGTGCTCCAAATATCCTCTAACTGATCTTCATTCTTTGTCAGACTTCTGTCACGCCTCAGGGTAACCACATCCGGGGTGTTACTCCCACGCCAGAGGAAATTGCAGCTACGGTAGCCATATTCCGAAAGGGGATTCCACCTCCAGTTTCCATCCCGCCGAAGACTCCCTCACCAACGCCACCAGTCGCTCCGTCTACACCTCCGCAAGCACTGACACGAGAAGCTCTGTGCAATTCGATAGAAGGCGTGGTTGACAAGTCGTTACTTCGTAACTTGTCGGGTCTCTCGTCCTAGATAGAGGCTCTAAAGAGGCTTGCTGTCGGGTTTCATCTTCAGCCCTCTATCCGCGGCAACCGCCGGGTTCAAGAGCTTGTTGTTGCCACCAATTCCGTGGAGGCCATTTACTCCGCTGCGATTTATCCAAGCCCCGCTCAGCAGCCTGCGCCAACCGAGCTCGAGGGTACTCTTTGAGGCTATGTCCACGCGGCACAGTCAGCTCAGAAGCGCTGTGGAGAGGCGCCTGTTCGTCAAGATCGGTCTTCGCGAGGACGCTGAAGGTTTACTTCGCTCCTGTCACCAAGAAATTGTGATCCTTCGGATAAACGTGGAGAACACACAAGCGCTGACAGGTCACTACAAGACTGTTTCTGACAAATTCGAGGCTCGCATTGGCGAACACACCGAAGTTTTGGCTCGGAGCGAGAATCATGTTCGTGTTGCCGAAGATACTGTTGCCAGTTTGAATCGTCAGTTAACGTCAATTCGCCATACCACCTGTTTTTGCTAAAAGGTACTTCAAGTATCTTTCTAAGAACGATAGGGTTAAAGCATGCCAAGAGAGAGTTCATGGCCAAGATCGCAGCTAACACCCCATGCGGCCAACTTGAGTGTCATACTAGCGATCGCTCAGATTATCGACGATTCTGCAGAGGGAAATGCCAGTAGCCGGTGTCGAGAACTTCTGGAACGCAATCGCCGGCTCATAACAGCAATCCGCACCTTGCGGTCTTGTGTGAAGCTCGACCAATTGGATCCCGATGTGCTCGTTCACGCTATCGAAGATTTGTTTCTGTCGCTATATCCATTTCCACCTTCGCTTAGTAGTTTTGGTTTACACCAGGGTACTCCACCGACGAAATTGACTGGAACATGCTCGAGGTATGTGAGAACACCAAATACATACTTCGTGATGTATACCTCAACGCTGATCCGACCACTTCGCGTGATTCTCTGTCCGGGTTGCTTGTTCAAGCTGGATTTGATGCTGAGTGTGGTGAACCCGTAGATCCAG
Source organism: Phytophthora megakarya (assembly GCA_002215365.1). Lineage (NCBI taxonomy): Eukaryota > Oomycota > Peronosporomycetes > Peronosporales > Peronosporaceae > Phytophthora > Phytophthora megakarya. The sequence continues at coordinate 10,623 of NBNE01000118.1, forward strand.
TGGGTCCCAAGAAAATCTCCGCCGACAAGCGACGCACGTCACCTGGTACATCGACGCAAGAAGCTATATACTACTTCCAGCAGAAGTGGACTTCTATTAAGTCGTCGGCATCAGTGTCCAAACGGAAAGCTAGCACTTCGCAGATCCCAAAAACGCCCTCCCAACGAGTCTTCGGGGAATCAGGCCCCTCCACTCACTCTTCCGCGCGGTTAAGTGGCTGGTCGCTTCGTTCTGACTTCCGCTAAGGCTCAAACCGCGGCTCTGGCATCTCGTTCTCGGTCCATCTCGCGCACCACTTCGATGTCCGAAAAGACTTCTTTCAAGAACTTCGTGTCGCGACCACGTTCTTAGTCGCTTTCCAAATCAGATCGCGTGGCTACCGTGTTGGATTTGGTAAGTGATGATGAAGACTCACTGTCATCTCGTGCTGATTTGATTCCTCAAAGCTCGTAGGCGTCCTGCTGGCCCTAGCAATACCATTGCTGCTAACCGACCGCGGCGAGCTCAAGCCGCTCGGCCTTCCTTGTTGGTTGAACAGGAGCATGCCACCGATGCTGATGTTCTCGAGGAAGACGTTGAAATGGAGGATTGTCAAGTTGAGGTTCCGGTTTCGAAGACCCGTAAGCTTCTTCGACTCAAGCGATCCGCTTTGTTTGACTCTTCGGAATCTTCGGAGGTGTCAGGTGATGAGGTTGATCCTTACGAATATTCTGAGGGTGATATTAGTGGTGCTCAAGCTTTGACTGACTTAAACAATCAGTCGAAGCGGTTGGGATTGAGTCTTCTGAGCCCGCTCCTCCTTCTCACGGTTCGGTCGAAGAGAAATCAGCAGTGCCGACGTCTCATGTTACTGATGATGGTGTGCCGTTGTCCACCACTCTCGCTGTGGATATCTCTATCCAAGGTCAGTCGTCGGGACTTCCAATTTTGCCCACATCTGCAGCTTCCGACACCGAGGTATTTGCCCAGTTTACGCCATACTCGGTCTCTTCTCTTCCTGTGGAGACGTCGGGTGGTACGCAGTCCACCTCTCCCATTGTCGCCCGGCGTAAGCCTAAAGTGAAAGGGAAGTCGGCAAAGAAGACTCGAGGTGAACCCGGCTCACAAGCTTCCTTGTCTTCGCGACATGTGATCACGGTATCGGTCAAGTTCAAACTTACTATTAAGTAAGTTTGAGCTTGACCGATGCCGTGATACTCCAAAGGTCATCCGGTGGCTGGCCCATATATTTCGTCATCCTCCGCTCTCCGGGGTTCTGACAAGTGCTGGATGAGAATTCTCAACTGCCGTGTGCCCACTCCGATACCAGCTAAACTCCAGATTCAGTGTTTGGCGTCGGTGATTGCGAAGTTCGCTGATTACACGAATCCTCGGCACCCTTGGCAGATGGCACGTCGACAATTTCCTCCTCAAGCTTTTCTTTTCGATACCACTGATTTCGATCAAGAAGGTTCTCTTTCACAGCGAGCTGCTTCTGACTTGAGATTTCGTGGTTATTGGAGAAAGGTTTGAGGTGCTGGCCACATAAAGGACCCCGAGTTTGGATTTTCACAGTGGGAACGCGATCACTGGATTCCCCCTCGTGCAGTGGAACTGGTTACCACGATGGTTTCCCGGGCTCTTCGTCTCAATATGGCCAACCTTGATCGTTTGAAGATTCTCGATATCAATGCGAGATTCGATGCTGTTGATGATCCCTGGCGCGATTACAACCTTGATCGTGTTAAGCGCAACGATCGACTTCGCACCAAGTATCCTTACATTTGTTGGAAATGGTCGCTTGAATCAACACCCCCAGTTGATAGCATGATTCCAGAATTCCTGTTTGAACCATCTATACCAATCTACAGGATGGAGTACCTTACGTGGATTTCCAAAACTTCAATGTGGCTTAAGGAAGTTGCTGAGATTGATGCTCGCGAGCCATGGCGCAATTATTGGTTGGATTGTCCGGAGAAGCATCCATGCAACACGACCTTCTACCTGTGCAATCCTGATCGTTCACTTTTCGTTCACGTTGGTCATTCTTTAGCTTCAGTTGGGCCGCTTATTGTTCGCGATCCAGCTCTTACAAACGCTCAAATTGTCTGTGGTTGGGAACAAACCTTCAAAGGTTCGCCTCCGTTGGTAGAGCCGTTGGTCGAATATGATTTCACACTCGACGAGATGGTCGAACCTGTGAATCCGCCCGAGTTATCGTTGCTTGATCGTGGCTAAGGACACTGATTTTACTCAAGACGATGATGATTCAATGTCGACATCTCGTGACAGAAACGAAGCCGTCGAGGAGCAAGAGTCTGAGCAAGAGGAAATCGAGGAGCCTCCTCCTGTGATTGAGGACGACGCCGAAGACTCTTCTACCCAGATAATTTGAGTCTTCTCTTCCTATCCAGGCCTGTAGTTTGTGGTAGTGAGTTGTCAGCTTGAATGGTATCGTTTTTTTCTTAATTCCACTTTCCACTTTACTTGCGTTCATCATTCGTTTCATATAAAATATACAAATTGCTACAGTAGCAGTTTCCGTCTGCATGTTCTGGGCTGGATTGCCCCAGGCTCATATCATTTAGTTGTGCTGCCATGTTGACTAATCCTCGTCCGCTACTTGAACCATGTGGAAGCGATGTTCGCTCTTTTTTCGCTGCAGGAAGTCATAAAGAATTTCACTACACGAAAGATTTTATGCTGGCTCCCATGTTGGTTTGTCGTACCCAACCCATTTTCTTTTGAATTCTCTCACTGCATTTTCGGTACTTGTTTGGAGTGGTCTTCAATCATCTAGAATGGCTTCCACTTCATATTCTCTCGCAATGTAGTCTGGTTTCTATGAATCCTTGGGGAAGAGCGCCTCGTCAAAGTCCAGTCACGAATCTACGGCTACTTCGGGTGCTAGTTGAGTAGTAGTCGGGTGGTGAATTCATTCACTGGTTTCAACCTTGAGATATGCCCTACTGGGTAAAACCTATAGCCGCTCTTGTCCGGGAGCTCCTGTTCAAAAGTAAACTCATCCACTTTCTGCTTGGTGCGGAATGGCCCGTGCCACCGATGGCCGAGCTTCTTCGTAAGTCCTGGGTTGTCGCTTTCCATGTAGATTCAGGCTCGACTTCCTGCTTCAAGCAACTTCTTTTAATTCGTTTTGATTGAGTCACTGAGTCATCGTCGCATCGGTGTACCAGGTCTTCTGCATCCTCACGTTGCAATGACGCTTTCTCTATTCTGCTGAGGGCACTGTTGTAAAGTCTTGCTCTTCGTGACTTTTCGGTATCCTGATATTCTTGGACCATACGCCACGCAATCTCCTGTTGTCGGTTGACTTCGCGATTCCACGCTAAGACTTCGGACTGCTTCGAGGTTCCGTGTCGAAGAGACGTCGTCATAACTTTCATTGTCGAACTCGCGTCCCACCCGTGAACTAGATAGAAATGTGTCTCCTTTCTGGTAGTGTCCATTGAATCTTTGATGGCGAAGACTAGGTGCTCTGCAAATCCATCTCAGTCTTGTTGAAGTGGGTCTTCGGTACAGACTTTTACTGACTGCATCGCCGTCTTAACGGATCTTTCCTGCTGTCCATTGGCTTGTGGTCGATCGCTCAGTGTTGCTCTCGATCTAGACTGCATCATCACATCAAACGCTTGGAACACTTTGTTCATGAAGTGGAGGCCCCTATCATGCCTTATTAATGACGGTGCTCCGAATCTCCGATAAATATATTCTTCAAATACCTGAGCGACTTTGAGTGCTGTGGTGGCCGACATGGGTTTGGCAATGACGAACCCAGTGAAAGCACACTAGAATAGTAGCAGCGCAGTATTACCTTGCCGAGACTTCAGCAGCGGAATTACAAAGTCCATAAAGACAATCTGGAACGGTCGTTCGGCAAGAATGTTACCGGAGAGTATCCTCTTAGTTGAGATTTGCTCTTGCTTGAGCTACAATCTGGGCAAGGCTTCACATGTTTGTCAACGTCCGCGTAAAGCCCAAACCAGTAATAATATTGCTCCCCCAGTTGGTATGTTCTTACTACTCCTTGATGCCCACCTTCTAATGAGTCAGGGTTGTTTTGTAGGACTTCCTGGATCATCGTAGTTGGAACTACTAGCTCCAGCCGCAGTTTTTCTTGGTTATCTTGTTGAATCCGAGGACTCGAGTGCATATAGTACAGTACATTGTTGTCGTCAGTCAGGAGGAATCGTTCTGCGTTTTTCCACGCGTCTCGAGCAGCTCTATAGTTGAGTTTGTCAGAGTCACCTCGTAACACTGCTTTCAGGTTTAGTCATTTTAGCTATTCGTCTTGAGCGATATCGATGCTCCGTCGTAACTCTGTTTGTATTCTCACTGGGTCGACATCATTTACATTTGGTGCTGTTCCGAGTACGTTTGCCCCAGTCTCCGCGTGATTCATTGGCGTGTTCGCTGTAACTTCTGTTAACATTGCTGTTGGTATGGTTGCCTCAGAGATCGTCCCTGAATCATCGGCAAAGCGCACCCGCTTCTTCTGACTTGTCGCCTGGCTCCTTGTTACGGCCGATACATAACTTGTTGTTTTTGGCTGAACGGTCTGAACGAAGTCTGCAAATGGTTTGGACCGAGACGCCAAGATTGTGGTCATGAATGGAGTTAAATCTTCAGCAATGGTTTTACTTCCATTTTGTTTTGGCTGGAGTCGTAGATCACTTCCCGAATGCGATTGAATCCCGCTAACTCGACTTTACGGCTTTCGTCTAACACCACTTTTGATGTCTTAGATTCCCGTGCCTCGGTTGCTACTGAGTCCGCGACCGCATTGAACTATCTTAGAACATGAAGGTACTTGACTGACTTTAGCTTTGACGTCAGTTTCTTGTGGTAGTTTAATTGAGTCATGAGCGTCTCCTTTCGGCGTGCGATCACCCTAGGGATTGATGGATTGCAAACCTGGAGTCACCCACAACAACTAAATTGTCGGCACCCTGTTCTTATGCTTTAACTCCATTATTCATCCCAGTGTATTCTGCCATATTCACTGCTATTGTCTCCAGGTACGCACTCGCAGCGAACACTATCGTCCATTCCGGTAAACGCCACACCACCCATGCACAACGCTCATATCCCCCGTTCTTCTCAGTCTTCGCTGAGCCATCAAAAGATAGGACAAATCCCGAATAAACGGGAGGCAGCTTGGCATAAAGTAATTGCGGGTCTATGCGAGTAGTCGGTGATCCCTTCTGTGGTGGGGCTATTAGTTCCAGTGAATCATCGATGTCCACAAAGTTCGTTACCGTAGACTGGAACAATCTCGTGAAAGCGCAATCCTTTTCTTTAATACGCTGGACAATCAGGTGCCAAGGGAACAGCAGCACTGCCCATCGGACTGCTCTCCCGAACAGTGACTTGGATTTGGTTATCCATTCCATCGTACAGAACCTGGTGTACACGTGTAAGATGCGTCCCACCAGTTGTGTATAACAAGTCTTCAGTGACCGTAGCAGTACTAACACATCCTTCTCTGCAGGATGATAATTCATCTCCGCATCTTTCAAGACCCGATCTCAGAATCGTACGGGATGAAGTTTGTCCATATGCACTTGGAGAAGAGTCGTTCTCAATGCCCATTTGTTGACAAAAAGCATAATATGAACCTCTTTGGTTCTGTCGAAGTGCCGAAGAATCGAAGCTTCGACTACTTTCTGTTTCAGCATGTCGAAACTACGGTGTGCCGTTGGTAAGTTGCCATCTTCTTCAAAGTCTTCATCTTTTAATTGGTATAGTGCTGCGCCGAAGACTGCAAAATCTTGTATGAACCTATTGTAGTAGTTCGAAGCTCCTAAGAAGGATTGCATTCTTTATCTTTGTTCGTGAAAACGGAAGGTTAGCAATCGCGGCTAACTTCTTGTTCGGTACTGTGCTCCGTTTGACCCTTCGCGAGGTCCTCTGCAGCTCTCATCTTGTCTGCGAAGACTCGCCATCCACCCTTCGGCTGCACGAATCCCACAGCGCATAATCTTCGTTGCTTTTTGAAGTCCGAATAGCATTCGGAGCCACTCGAAGTGCCCCAGTGGACAAACGAATGCTGATATCGTGCGAGCCCTATGCGTTATCATGATGGCCCAGAACTCGCTGCGTTGAGTGAGCTGAACCACAATTAAGCGTCCAGGTCCGTGAGCAAAATCATAACCCAAAGGCATGGCGTACTCCATTACGACTGTGACTGTATTGACCATCTTATAGTCGATACATAATCGAATGTCTTGCCCGTTCATTTTAGGACTATCACAATTAGTGAAGCCCACTGGCTGTCGGAAAATGACACTACGTTTGCTTTCAATAATCCCTTTAGCAACTCATAGAGCTTCTGGAGGTACTGGATTGGAATCAGACGAGTTCGCTGATTGATGGGAGCGTGACACTCCACATTTATGCCGCAAACTACCCCGTAAGCTGGCGGTGGTAAGGCATTACCGCTAGCGATCATTATTTTTGTGGGTCTTCAAGATGTTCACTAACTATGTTTGGTCGTCGGCAGATAGAGTAGAATTCAATACATTCGTTGCCGAAAAGTCGAGTTCTGTTGGACAATGATCTGATTATTCAGGTAAAACCGCTAACCCTTGTGCATAATCGGTTAGTTCGACGTCGGCCGATTCACGCATATAGACTACATCATCTTCCGCGGACTCATATCCTTCTGTCGTCATGCCTTTTATCACCGAAATGAACGATGTTTCCAAAGTTTGGACGTCATCTCCGAGATATCGCTCAGGTGTTGACTCAGAGGAACTCAATTCCGTTGAGTCGTCACTGCTATCCTTGCTGTAAGATGATTATTCATCAGACGTTCTCACTGTCACCCCTGTATTGGCGGCCCAACCGTCCGCATTTCCATCCACACTACTCCTGCCTGCGCCACCCCAGCCTTCATATAATGCGTTTTCACCTGTTTTCTTTATTCAACTCATGTCTGAGTATTGCTGTTGGGTGTGCATATTTCGGCCGTGCGACTGAAGATGGTTGAGTAGCTAACCATTGTTCATGTAGCGTCTCTTCATTCTTATACAGGTCCTTGTCACGTGCTTCTGCATAGGCCAACACCTGACATTCTGTGTACCTCACAGAGTCTAACCGCACATATCCGACATCTCGTGGGAGATGTTCACACGGGACCCACACCACTATTGGAAGGTGGCTGGACAGTACACCGTATGGCCCGTGATATTAGTCAACCTCACGCGATATGTTTGTCTTTTCCGACAACTCGTGAAACTAGGCACACCAGACTCCGTTCTCCTAATCCAGACGTCATCTTCGAAAATTTAAAAGTCTTCCATTATCGTCTGGGAATATTCATCGTAGTGATTGGTCCGCTGGCTTCATAGTGTATTTCCGGTTCATTCTTCATAGCTTGCGTCGTTATAAGCGGGATTGACACTTCATCGGGGAGTCCTGCGTCTGAACGGAACATATCTAAGTGTGGTGAAGGGGATATGTTGGGTCCAACACCATCAAGTGTACCGGAAGGTGCAAACTGGACTAAGAAGTTGGCACACCTATGGCATGGGCCTTTTTGGATTGATGAAGTGTTGGGTGATTTTAGGGTGAAGCTGAAAGTTGACAGTACCGGTTACCGAGTCAATCCGTGGGTTCATATCAGTCGTCTGAAGCCAAGAGCTATGTTTCCTAAAAGACTGACAGTCAGTGTGGATGTGGATGAAGAAGATGATTCTGATGGTGCGTTACTCCCAGAAGACAGTTGGGAAGCCGACGTTCAAAAGGATGAGTACGAAGTTGAGAAGAGTTTGGATCTTCGATGGTCTAAGAAGACTCGGACCTCCAAATGGCGTCGGGAGTACCTTGTCAAGTGGAAGAGTTATGATGATCCAGAATGGCTTCCTGTATCCCAACTCAATTGTGGAGCGTTACGTTACGAGTTTAATCAAGGCGCACGAGCACGAGCACGTTTCCAAAGTATACAAGCGGGCGATGATCACCCTCAAAATTAACATTGGGGAGGATGATCGACGTTTGTTATCTTATGCGAAAGAACGGAATTTTGTTTTGTGCCAGATGTGATTTTGAAAGGACTACGGCTCTATGACTACTCGAATGTCGGAAGACATGAAAATCGGATGCATTTTGGAAAGTTATGTGTGAAAGACTTTTGGAAGAAGGTGCATGACTTGCCTATGAGTAGCTCACGCTAGATGAAGATATTAGGAGGTTGTCACCTAGATATCATCAGAGATCGGTTCACGCTCTGCCTCCGGAAGAAGACCCTTACGAACCTTCTTAGGGAGGCGTGCGATTTGTTCCTTGTCCGTGGCGAGATTTGTCCATTGAAGGCGCGCGGGTTCCACGGTATCCAAACGTAGAAATTGTTCTCGCAAAGAGTAGCGTCAACCCGTTGCCGGGTCAAGCTGACTTTTATCCATGATAATCCAATGATAGATACGATTCGGGATGTCCCACACACCGGTTTCTCACTTGAACAAAGTCTCTGGAACCCCTTTCTGGATAACACGTCGCTTGAGAGACTTACTTTTCTTAACGAGAGCTTCATAACGCTTATTACGACGACCCTCGGCCATCACCGCTGATTCTGGAAGGAGTGTCGATAGGAAGATAACCCAGTGTAACATTTCCCAGTGATGGCGTGTTATGCCGGCAATGTGCTCCACCCAGTCATCAAGACCACTCTGCGCTTCCGGGGTCATTGCAAATCTCTTGTGAAAGCGAAGTTCTTTTGGACGTCGGTGCCACATCTCGCACCAGGGAGCTTCCTGGATGATTTCGTGATATTCCATGTAATAATAAGTAAGCAAAACGTTGCCGAAGGAGCTCCATGTCGTGACAAATGGCGTGTACGCCGGAAAACCAGGAGTTTGTCCAAAAGGTGAATGGAGAGATTTTTCGCACCACTTCATGCGGACGCCATAGTGCACCCAAGAGCGAACCTTGTCATTTGCAGGCACCTCGATGATCATCATTTCTGTGGGAGTCAGATTACCTTTCAAGGCTAGCGCGGTGCAAGTGGCTTGTTGGTATTCGCGTTTGGAACGATTCTTCTGTTCCAACGGCGCGATTCGACGACGCTTAGCCCCCGCCCGAGAGGCCTTGGGAGGCGACCTGTCCACAATGTCATCGTCGACCTCGTAATCATCGTGATCATCGCCTTCTAAAGTCCAATTCTGGTCAGTTAGGTCGTCGTGACACATGTTTCCATCGAGGTCCTCTTCTTGAGATGACCTTGATGGAAACATGTGTGAACCAAACGATCATCACCAAGCCAACCAAGGGCATCCTCATAGTTGATGTCATACCGAATGAGTGCCTGGAGATCCAAGCGTAATTGGTCCCAAACGACAGGGTACGGCTCTAACAAATCACCAACTGTGTCAACACGACGTAACAGCAAGTCACCATCTAGGCGACACTTGTCATTGGATTCCCGAATCCACCGAGAAAGGATATTCCTGGATTTCCGTAGGAACATCCTGCGACAATCGCGCGTGAGTTTTCGCTGGACTCTGAGATTGACGTTTCCGTTTACCAGCACTTTTGGAAGGACTGTCACTAGAACCTGCGCTGAGGTCCAAGTAGCCGCCACGTGTGTTGGTTTTCGACGAACCACTCTTATCCTTATGTTCTTCGTCATCCTTGTCTGAAGGGGGACAGGGACGTAAGCAGTTGTGGGTATTGTGGGATCGTCGGCAGCCATGACTGAGAATGTTTTCCAGGAAGATGGTACTGGAAGATTGTCCCGATGATGCTCCAAAAGTGCTTTTAGGCGTGGCCACTGCAAATTTAGTTGAGCATTGGCGTTCAAGAAATTCATGAGGATGTCGACATCCAACGCAGGTCGTTCAGAGACTCCTTGTTGCACGACTTCGGACTGTAATTGCTTTTGGAGATCGGTGACTCGCTCGTGAAGGCCGTGAATGTTGACTTGGTTCTCGTCAAGAAAGTCTTGGAGATCCGCTCGATGACGACCCGCGTGATATTCGTGATCCTCTTCGATCTTTTGGATGTATTTTTGGTATGCCTCACGAACGTAGGTGACTTCCTTCTTCAATCGCTCAATCTCAATGAGATCATTGCTGATGTCTTGCGTGACTGGATCAGCGCCTGCTAATTGTCGTTTCGACATGATGTTTTCCGCTGTCACTTTCCGAAGGAGGGACACCGTTCCAAAGACACGTTGCGAAAGTTGATCAGGAACAAACTCTGTCAGAATAGACGTCATTTTGCGTTGAAACCTCACAGCTTTTATTGCTTCATCGAGATCATTATCAAAAAGTGGTGCTTCCCGAGGCGTCAAGACGAAATCATGGATATCCTCATCATCCGTAACGTGGTCTGCGAGGCGGGTCAACTCTTCCAATCCAAGAGACTCCATTTGGACGTAAGTTTCGAGACCGCCATAACCGTCTTCCACAAGTGCACCCGCCTTGATGTGGTCACGTGTAGCAGGTATGCCAACCAATCGAACCTTGCCAGTTGTCGCGAACGATAACTTCGCCGCATCTTTCCGAGACAGCGTCGTGTAAACCGGGAGTTTAGGCCTCTCTTTCGTTGCCTGCGATCTTCCCACGTCAGGGGGCATTCCATTTCCGACATCTTGAGGACACGCGAAGTCTTTTTCGGGGTCTGCTTGCCCACAGTTCGCTTCTCGTTGTCAGCCACCGGGAGCTCAAGATCGGAGACCACACCGTCATCAGTAACAGCGCTCTTCTTCTTTTCAGAGTCTTCCTCGTGCGTGTTCTCGATGATGTTTCGTGGCCTGGTTGAGATGACTGCCGTCACCGCGCTCTGCACTGCCTCCACTGAGAGGCGGTTCTGGAGGATGTATTGGAGTCATAGATGAACCTGAAGGTGCTGCGAAGGAGCCAGAAGGCGCGTTCTTGCCGCCGTTAGGTGCCATGGTTGTTTTCGTGATGGTTCGCTGTGGAAGTTTTTGTTTTGGTGTTCGAGAAGAACTCCTTGGATCTGGCGGTCGCCCAGAAGTGATGTGTGGGACAGGGTTAAGACGGGACGCGACCTCTGCCAGTTGGGCAACGGTTCCGACGGCCTGAAAGCCTCTTTTGGATTTTCGGACAACGAGATGTCTCATCACCGCCTGTCACCTCGCGAGTAAATCTCTCTTTGAAGGCAATGATCAGAGGGACGGTTGACGCGTTGCGATAGGAGGAAAATTGCCAGCCATTCATTGCCAGTCAAACTGGTCCGGATTTATACCAGAAAGTGTGGAGTGTGACTACTAACAATTGTTCAAGTCCGCGAACCACATGGCATCTTGACTTCTCAGCGTCGCTTGTTGTGCCAGGAAATCTGAGGTAGTCTTTGCCGCTTCGAGTCTGACTGTGTAATCCGGAGTGTTTGCGGGCCACGCATACACGGTACTCAGGGGAATGACTCGCCCTGAGGATATCTGCTCCCATCTCCGAACTTGCTGTGCCACGTAGGCTTTCACCATTCCTTCGACATGCTCATGCGCGACTAGAGGCGCTGAGATTACCAGGACTCATTTGACCGTTGAGACTCCGGTTTAAGGACTTTGACTAGAAGGAGCCTCCAGATTCCCCTGAACCTCGATGGGTTCAGTCTTCACCGGAGCTTTCTCTTCAGGGTCTGAATCATCACCCAGAATTTCCACAACTTCGACCAACGACGTGGTTCAGGAACGTCCTCCTTCTCCTGGCTCGTCGGGGACTCAACCAAATTGACGCCTCCCTCAGACGTCGTACTAGCGGTGACCGGCTTCGACTTCCGACTTCCAGTTTTAGGGTCTGCAGCTTCTGGTGGTGCATGGTCTCCTTCAGCAGCAGGTTCCACCACCGGTTGAGCTGCAGCTGCAGCCTTCTCCGCTTCCCGGGCTTCTCGCTTTGGCATCCTCAGAGCTTTAGCCTCCCTCTCGACGACTTCGAGAGGCTTCTGCTCCTCAGGCTCTTGCCCGTCAACTCGACGCGACCGACGAAGACCTTCAACTTCTTGTCCGTCGCCTTCGCGTCCCTCCTTCAGTGTGCGCTTTGGTCTCACCATAGACACTTTGTCAGGAGTTAATCACAACTCAATACACTTACTTCCTTATCTAACGGTGAAATCCAAGATTCCCAAACAGGCACGCGTACCAGTTGTGATGAAGTCGGTGAAAGTTTCACCCCTTGGTGTACAGTGCTCTGGTCCCGAGCCTCTAGGAGACTCGGATGCACAAAGGGTCAGAACTCCGAGGACGTTTTGGGAACTCTGAGTTTGGCGTGTGGCCCTTGTGTATAATCCCTGTGGGTTGAACCCAATATTCGGGAACTCTTGGTCTCGACCGTTGGTAGATAGTTTGTAGGAAGTCTGTGTGCTTAGCGTGTGACCCATTCTCTGAGTTCATCACTATGACTGAAGCCAAAACCTCAGAACACACTTCTCTTTATAAGACAACCAAATGCAATACAGAGAACTTTGAATATACAAATATGCAGCCACTAGCTTATTCCTATAGACCCTTGAGTGGGGATCTGTCACCAGTCCTACTCGGAACTACGGCTCAGACACTGGTCAACCTGAGTCGTTTCCTCAATCACGCGCACCACCCTCAGAACGGAGGGAATACAACCTTAATACAGGCGAATTTTGATTCCACAGTCTAATACAAACGCTAGGGGGACTACGAACCCTTAGAGAGCAATCGTTAACATGAAATGGGTACCTACCCTTACCGTTCACTTACAGCAGGCCCAATTGGGATATGGAATGCCGTGGATCAACTCAGAGCACCGTCGTGTCTGATCCCCACCGCAACTTCAACTTAGTACAGCTGGAGATCCTCGCGGCACCCTTGGCACCTGTCCTGCGCGCCTTACAAAACCACTTGTGCTTCACAAGGTAAATATCTCTCTGATTATCTTCTCTTATACTGCTAAATCTTTCTCTTGGTATCCTATGTTCCATATTTCAATTGATCTTTCTGGATCCGGGGTAAACATTTTGGTTTTAGTATACCTAAGCACACTCATCATGGTTGAACTTCAAGCACACTTGGTTCCATTATGCATTGACGTAATATCATCAGATATGAGGCACAGCACCTCACTTCGCACTGACTTGTCACCACCTGATCGCGTCACACTTCGAATCACGTCTCTGACTCCAGAAGGGACTCCATAACATATTGTGATGCGGAATTCATTGGAATATGCTTGAATCTCTGGATTTTGTCTTGTTTCATCGTAGAAACTTTGAATCAATAGCGTAAGGTCTTCATACAAACGTAGATATCCTTGGTTCCAGACACTTTGGCGTCTGGATTCAGGGATTTCCTTCGGGATTCAGGTGTTATGAGTCGGGATTCAGGAATTAATCACGGAATTCCGGGGTGCTTGGTCGGACTCTGGGTTTTAATGTTCTACCCAGCTTGTAGAACATATTACAACTCCATCTGATATGCATCTCTTCTTGGATCGTGAGTCTTGTGCGTAAATAATCCTTGTTGGTGCTGTTCTTGAGCTTGGGAATGACGTTTTCAGGGTTGAACTAAGGCAATACGGGATGTTTGGTACAATACGTTTGCACCAACACCTTCCACAATCATTAGTACCCGTAGTCAGGACGAGGGCGAGTCTGGACCGAGGGTCACAATGCTTCCAGACTCTAAGGCCCATCCTTATTTCAATCGCTTCTGTCACATCCCACAGTCACTTTTCTTTCCACACATTCACACTGGCAATCCTGTATCCATTACTTAGTTCCAGCTTCCGCGAGAAATTCCAAATCGCTTCGTGTCACCAGTATATAGGAGTAAGATCGTCTTCTCATTGTGGATCTTGCCGACGATCTTGGCTTGACGGAACCACTTACCAGGAGCATGTTGTTTCCAGTATCCAAGGAATTCTCCGGTTAGGAGATCCAATGTCGGCGCGGATCCGGATCGTGGATACTCCGCGATCCGACTAGGCTTCGTGACCTGGGCTGTAGTCTCCTGATCCGCAGGTTTGAACCACAGATCTTACTACTTCCAATAACCTCTGGATTCTCTTGGATGAAGATCCACAGTCATGGTCACATCGGATCTGGCGTATTTATCAGATTGGCGAAGACTGGATATCGCGAAGGTATGATTCCCATGCAGATCACGTGTATCATCGGGTAGACCGCGATACTTGTTAACATGATCTACCGATGTCTTATGCACAATTGCATAGATGCCGTATCTAGAACGCTCGGCTCGTATCGGATTCCACCCCGACGAGCGTCCTAGTTTAACATCTTCTCGGCAGCTTCCGGCAGCTTCCGGCAGCATACCTATGCGTTTGGCCTAATTGAACCATTGGCGGATTCTGGCAGCATACCTATGCGTTTGGTCTAATTGAACCATTGGCGGATCTGGTTGTATAACTCCTCCATCGGGCATTTGCACATGTCATGGAGTTCGCCACACAAAAAAGCAATGATCCGCAGGATGGCCTCGCTTGTCGCACTTGCCACAAGTTACGCGTCTTCAGCATCCAAGATTAGAGTGCTTCTTGGATCCGCAATGCGAGCATCGGTTACGGTTGAAACGGTCACACTGGATCTGTGCTCCTGGGGGATATGGTTCACGGATCCCGGATCCTGATGTCCCGGATCCGGCATGACCGTCTCGTCTTCCTCGTTTGGAGCGACTTCTTGATTCGCGGTGAGGTAGATCCAGCGATGACTATCCATCTCAGAGTCGGATCTGTCCGATCCATTGGATGATTCGGATCCGGGGTCAGCAGCATGGATCTGGATCGCTCGCACTTGTTTGGGAGGAGCAGACGGTGCATCATTGGACGCCTTCTGTCGGAACTTGCTGGATCCGAACGCAGCCTTTTTCTGTCGGCTTTTGGCCCGATCCCGCGCGCAAAGTGCTCCCTCCAGATCATCCGCATCTGACAGTCGCAATAAAGTCAGCCGATCCGCAAGGTCCGGACCCCCCCAGGTTTCAATGAAGTGATCCACATGTTCATGCCGATCCTTGGTACTACCGTCTTTGGTCTAGAATCGCGCACGCAATCCGGCAACGTTTTGTCGATACAGATAGTCCAGCAGCGATTCATCGGATCTGTGACGTGCATGGTAATATTGCCTCGCCACTGATACGCCAAGTCCGCAATACTGGGTCTGGAAGCTGCAAACCAGATCGACCCACTTATTACGCGTAGATCGGCTCAATTGGCGGTATCAGCTCTTCGCGGATCGTGCAAGCAGATTGGCGAAGACCAAGCATCTCTCCTCGTCTGATTGTTGATCCCGCATGAAGGCCGGCTTGACCTTGCTGATCCAAGCTCGTGCTCGATCCTCGTCCGGATATTTTCCTGAGAACACCTTCAAATCCGAGATCGCTGAAATCCGGACTCGTTGGAACATGGTGGATCCCGTAGATCCGGATGTGCCCACAGCCGCTTGGGCAGGTGCCGGGAAGTCGATGTCGTCCGGATCATATTCCCAATTGGATCCGCAATCCAATGATCGGATCGACTCCATCTCAACATCCTGGAATCCGGTATTCTGAAGTTCTGTATCGACTGGATCCACACGTACTGCTTGTTGTTCAACTAGGAACCGGTCCATCACGGTGTTGGTGAACTTCTGCAGCGTTTCAGCAGACGGATCCGAGCGCGAAGTGATTGTGACTTGATCAGGCCGTGTTGATTGCGTAGGCTGACTGCCAGATCTGACTGGACTTGGATGCCGGATCTTGGATCTCGCCTCCAGCATTGCCGTGCCTGAAGGTCCCAGCAACATGCACCGGAGCTCCGATGAGATGTCGGACCCGTTTTCAGCAGATGCATAGTGTGATAACACCATCAAGTTGTATAGTGTGATGACACCATCAAGTTGTACACTGCGTCGATCTGGGGTGATGATACCGGGTCCGCGATCTGGGGAACTTCGCCAACCAGGATCTTCAGCTTTCCAAAGAGAAGAAATCTCGGCATGTGACTTGTATCACGGTCAGATCCAGATCGAACAGATCGTCCGTCTCAAAGAGTCCGGGGATCATGCCGGCTTCATTCAGTAGCCTGGTCAGGACCGTTACTGCGTCTAGCTTGTTGGTTACTGTCGCTGGGGCAGTTACTGGATCCTTTGGCTCCACGATCGGCTTCAGCTTCAGGACCTTCATCACCGGATTCTGACGTAAGAAGTCGCGTAGCTCCTTCAGGTGGTACAAGTACTTCCGATCCTCGACGGGCCGTCCGGATCCGTCTTAATCTCCATCCTCCTCATACTCAGGGGCATTCATCTTCGTCCGCAAAGGCTTCGATCATGGCTTTCCGACTTCGGATCCCGATTTTGCAGATCCTTGGGAATATATAGTGTCGGCTTATCCGGATCAATAAATAAATACGGTTCAGCCTTCACCTTTGTTTGTTTTGTTAGCGGATCGTGAATCGAGTCAGGATCCGCCAGGGTCTCCATGTCGGGGACCTGTGGAGGGTGAGGTTTCTCTTCCAGATCTGGATTGGGATCCAGATTGTCCTCATTTCCGTCAACAGAGTTCCTCCGGGCACTCTGCCGGTCCGTGGATCTAGCCTTCAGCGATGTCGTCGTCGATCCTGGATCCGACGACATCTCGATCCCTTGCTCAATCTTCACTTGAACATCTTCTTGGGACTCACGGTGAAATCCCGAGTCACCAGAAGATCCGGGCACGCGCACCATTGTGGTGGAGCGGGATCAGCAAAATCCGCAAAGATGCTGGATCCGGCTTGCCACTGTGCCCGGGACACCGACTAAAGGAGGGGGTACTCCTATGATCCCGTGATCAACTGAACTTCCTCACATTGTGTACGCGTCGGTAGGGTTGGATCTTGCTCTTCCCGTTGAAGATTGTCCAAGTGAATGAAGATCGAGCGTCTTGGCGAGATGCAGGGATGTGATCAGCAGTGCGGAAAGTCTTCGCTCTGCTGCCAGGTATCCGGCCGTATAAGTTGCCTTGGTGTGTTGGTTTGGGTTGATCTTGCGATCCTTTTGAGTTGCTTGCGGTCTCCTATGACCAGATCTGGAGGGGCGTTGAGAGATCGATGGATCTTCACGGCCAAGCACTGAATGCCGTGGATTCGGAGCTTGCACGTATAGAATAAATATTAGGTAGTTGGTTCTGGTCAATATATTATCCAGTTATCCAAACTACGCTAAATACAGTATCCCTGATACGAGATCACCTTATATAACCAGTATATGTCTTGATCGGAGGGGTCCGTAATGCACTAAGTGTGAATCAAATAACGAAACCAACCACTTGTGCCCAATGATGCAAATTCGATTTTCTGTCATACCTAAGCCTTATATCATAGCCTGTCTTATCTCTACAACGCAGGATACGCATGTCGGATTACTGCTTCTATGGGATCAGCTGCTGTGGCGAAGCTGGATCTGCGAAAATCGCATTGACGCAGGTCTCGATACCACTGGCGCCCGAACACCGACTAACGAATGGGTTCCTCCGATGATCCGTGATCTGGTTGTGTTCTTGCTCACCTTGTGTACCCGACGGCGGGCGGGTTACGCTCTCCTGGGTGACTCGTTCGATGTATATCCGGTACGGTGAAAACGTAGGGACTTGAGATAGCGCGGAACTTCTTAGCTCTACCTCGCGTAGGTCGATCTCGATCGCAGGCGGGTCCTAGAGCCGTGATCGAGCTGCCTGGTTGTCGTTCCATGTCTTTGGGGGAGTCCAAACACGGAGATCTTGCTCCTTCCTTATGTATGCTTGCCGCTTCCAATAGCGGGGAACTTGTTGGGTCGAGATCCGATGTGATCTTCAGGTCAAGCAATCAAAGCCTTCCGAGCAACAGTAAACACTTGAGGACAAGTCACTAGGTAGGCAAAGTTGGCCAAATATATTATCCAGGCTTATCCACTACGCTAGATCCTACGTCCTTACCGTCTGCGCGCTTGAGGGGCCAAACTAATCCCCGATTCCAGGCGTAAGAGGACACTTGTGCAGCTTAGAGCAAATTCGAGTCTGTTTACGTTTATCCCTATATCCACTAACCCATCCTCAGCTGCTTTCCTACGATCGGCGATCGCGATCGTCGATCCCGATCCGCGATTCTGATCGGTGATCTTAAACCATCTCCTGATCGTCGCGCGGTGATCTTCGTCGTTGCCGCTCACCTCGGGGCGCATGACTGCTGCCACCCGACGATCCCGTCTCGCCTCCTTCCGCCGACCCTGGATCACCATCTTGCCTTGACCTGGGATCGCCTTTACCTTGTGTATCTTGGTAAGCGCGGCTCCTCATGTCGCCATCTTTCTTCAATTAATGTCTGCTGATCCGCCACGGTCCCGGATCGCGGGCCGACAGCGACCCATGTCCACCTATTCCCCTTAATCTTGCATTCTCGCGGCGCGGTATGGGTATTGCCGCCATCCATCATTCCAGGGATCAATCTTGGATCATCCGAAGTCAACATCACTTACCGGTGTTGTCGCACGCTGGATCTTGGAGAAGTGACTTGATGTCTTAACTTGGAGTGGGATTTCTGTCGCCTGGTCCGTCTCTATCTCGCAATCTGGCAGCCGAGGTTGCTTTTCTCGTAAGATCTTGACCGCACTTCGCCACATCCGCCTTCAGCCTACAACTTGGACCTTCCTGGTTCACTTCATGTCTCATTCCACAATTTGCCGTCTCAGACGCACTCCTTTCCAGACTTCATCCAGCCACCTCCATGAGTCAGGTGAGCAGCGACTCCGGGAGTCCCCCAATTCCGACTCCTCCCGATCCTCCGAAGTCAACAGTGAGCAACCGGTCTCGACAGTCTAATATCTCGCGTTGCTCGTGCTCCCACACCTCCAATCAGGGTCGGCGGGTAGCCACCTTGGAGGGTGAGCTCCGCCAGAGCAACCTCGGGCGGGATCGCCTCGTACGGGATCGAGATCATCTCGATCTGCAAGTCCGCCAGCTGTGAACCGACATCCGGGACATGGAATTGTTCCTGCACGGCCAGCGAGACGAGATCACCCGCGTAGAGGCCTAAATCGCGAACCTCGTCCACGACGCCGGTGACGATCCTGAAGGCCTCTGCACCCCAGTTCTCCAACTTCGAACCGAGCGTAACGGCTTCAAGCGTCATGCGATTTCCGCCCGTGAAGAACTTCATCATCCCGAGCAGATCGTGATCGTCTGCGCCAGGAAGCTATCCAGGTCAGCGACGAGATCCGGAACTTGCAGGAGCAGGTCCGTTGTTTGGAGCGCGAGACCGACGACGCGAGATCCAAATCCGCCACCGCTCTCGCTAGCTACAACCGGATCTCTTCCAACCTCACCCATCTACAACCAGATCACGGAGGGGGATCACCCTTGGAGGTTCTATCCGTCTGACCCAGGCAAACCGTGATCGCGCGTTGACAGATCTCGCACTCGGAAGCGCAACCCTGACGCAGGTCACCTCAGATCGAGATCGGGCCTTCACGCAAATCACCCAGGTCACTGAGGATCGGGATCGGGCTCTTGCCGATCGCAACACGGCCCTCCAACACCGTGATTAGGCGATTGCCGAACGCGATTATGTCCGCTTGGACCTCCTCACCGAGGCTGCCTGTGCCGCCAGGCTGGTCGATGATCTTGAGTTGGTTCGCCTGGAGATTCAAGAATGGGAGGGCAGATGGCGGATCTCCAAGATTTCCCTCGACGAACTCGGAGAATTGCGAGATCTGGCCGAAAGTGATCTGACTGAGGCCGATCTGCTCCTCACGCATCTCGCTAGCCAGATCCGAGAGAGCCAAGCGGCCCGGATGCCGAGACGGGATCGAAGTCCGCCCAGTTCTCCACCACTTACCGCCTCTCAAGACGCCTCGCGGTTATCGACCTATTTCTCCACCGCCCGACCAGGATAACCCCGAGATCGAAGGCCCCGAGGGCGAGGAGCTCGAAGGTTAGCGCGAGAACCCAGGCGGAGGTGGAGGCGATCCTGACGACGACAATCCTCCTTCTTCAGATAATGGATCTTCGACTCCCCTTCCCTCACCTCACTGATCTCCCGGAGGAAGTCCAGGTGATGGTTCCCCTGGTGGTGGCTCACCTCTCCAACTGAATTCGCCATTGTATCCTGCCGAAACGAGTGTTCTCCAACATTCCACGGTCAAGATGATCACCCCATTGGATCCATCTATCGTGGGGTCCATACCGATCATCGCCATGAATCAGTCCACTTTGACCAAGAGGTTGCCGATCCCGCCCGGCTTCCTGCTTGGACGCCCTTTGTTCGGGCGCCCATACCCAGGACTGGTTATCGTTCCGAGCTGATCACTGGTGCCAACGTGTTGGCCTTGATGGCTACGATGCCATGGCTCATACTTCGACAGAACCGCCTCACTCTGCTGACTTTCGACCACAACTTGCACCGGCGGGCTAGCACCCCACTGTGGTGGATCGCCGTGTCGTATGCGGCCCTGGAGGAATATCAGCTGATAGCGTATAGGGAATCGACCCATTACCATGAAATCATGAAAGCGATGCTCGCCGCGGAATCCGATCTCTTCGTCTACCACCAGGGTCGACGTCAGCGTTGGATATGGCTGGCGGAAAGTGTTGGGAGCGTGTCTCCCGATGCTGAGGAGCCAGTGGGCCGACATCAACCTCTTGCTGGATCCTTATTTCCTCCACCTGCCGACGACCCAAGATCGAGTACGCTGGTATACCGGATCGGTCTCCAGGGCAGCTAATCTCGCGCGGCTGACCGCTAATATACCCGAGCCGACCGACCTGATCACAGCCCTGTTCGAGTGTGATCAGGCAGATCCCTGGCGGAACCATTACCGCGACCCAGATTCCGCTCATTCGTCGCTGCAGATCCCTCGTCTCGCGAACAAATTCGACCCTCCTGCGGCTCCTTGATCGTGGATCTAACTTCACTTCGGGGAAAACTTCCGCGATCTCTACATGATCACGATTCCTTCTTGTCGGCCCCATATTTCTCTAATCCCAGCCACATCTTCTGCTTGTTTGTTCTTTTCTTCGCTCCTCCTAAGTGATATCCCTTTAGACTCACTACGCCTTCCGCGATCCCTTGCGAAGGTCGACATTTCCTATATGTACATATACAACATGAACTTCTGATCTCAGTCTCATTCGACTTGCACTTCCTCGGTGTCGAGACGATTAGACAATCTCACCTCGTTCTCCTGACATCTCCGCATGTGATTGCATCAACTTGCAGCGATTACGATTAGCTCGTTCACGCAGGAAGGCATTCAGTATTGCTCCGCAGTTGAGATCGGCTTCGTCGACCCAGGTCGGCTTGTCATATCCTACCCAATGCATCAGGAATTCTCGGTAGATCCGACCGAATCGCATTTTCTTCCCACTCCGCACATCCGAGATCCGTTCGATTTCGTACTCGACAGCTCCGAGATCTCGAACCCAGCAATCCTCCGGAAGCGGGATATCATCGAAGTCGAGACGATCGTATTCGTCCACCGTGAGTTCCATTCGTGGCCGGTCCGGAAAGTCCTTGACCAATTTCAGCTTCGACACGTGAACCACTGGGAAGATCTGGTACTCAGTACCCGCGATCTTGAGCTTGATGCTGAATTCGTTGATCTTTTCAGCAACCCGGAATGGCCCATGCCACAGGTGAGCCAATTTCCTCGCGTATCCTTCCTTCACCCAATTTCCGCGCGTATACTTCCTTCATCCGGTCTAGGTGTAACCAGACGCGAGATCCAGCCTCGATCCGGTGCGATCCGACGTCCTTGTTGTGTCGGCTGGCCTGATCCGCAATGACTTCCCTCAATCTGACGTTGACTTGCTCCCGGGACTGCTGATAATATCGCTGGACCCGATAACGTCACCGCCGCGCCTCTCGATCGCGCTGTCTGATGCGTCCGACTGGAAGTGTAGCCTCCAACGTCGATCTCGGATCCCACCCATGCACCAGAAATTAGGGATGTCACCTCGGATCCGATCGTGGGCCGTGTTGATCGCAAAGGTAAGTCGCTCCACATACTCATCCTAATCCTTCTTATCCAGATCGCGAACGTACATCTTGAGCGCCCTGGTCGCAGTCTGCACCATTCTTTCAGCGGTCCCGTTGACTTGCGGCCGATATACCATCGTCGCTCGCTGCCGTTATCCTAGGATCTTGTTAAACGCCCGGATAAAGTCTGACATAAAACCTGGTTCTCGATCATGCCAGATCATCTCGCTGGCACCGAATCGCCAAAATACACACTCTTCGTACGATTACGCGATCGTCTAGCCTACCAGGATGAGCTAGCTTTCGCGATCACGTACCCTATGAACGGATAGACCCAGATCAATAACTCCGTGCTCCCCTTGTGAGATCTGGGCAGCGAAGGTATGTGATCCGTCGCAATGATCTGGAACGGATACGTCGCCAGCAAGTTCCCTGGTGATTCACCCCGGATCACGGTTTTTCCTTTTCCCGTTTCACAATCCACGCATTCCCCCACATATCGCTGTACGCTACGATATAATCTTCTCCTGTGGAAGTGATCCCTGATCCGCTGATAGGTACGCCTCACTCCCTGATGTCTTCCTTCCAGCGTAGTGTGATAGTGATGCAAGACGTCCGATTGTAGTGTTTCGGGAAGCACCAATCTCAGCAACTGCGATCATCCCCCGATCTCAGCGTGGGGGGTGCAATAGAAGAGTAGATCTTGGTCATCCGCCTCATAGTCGGCAGCGACCTTGCCGTACGATCTTGCTTCGGCTTGCGTGAGGTCTGCGATCGAGCCACTCAGATACTTCTTCATGCCTGCGATCGAGACTTCCTCATCCCGGGCCTGCTTGATCCGATCGATCCGCATCTCCCGGATCAGGCCCTCTTGCATGACTCCCGCGGGTGATCTTACTCGAGAAGCTCATGTCGTGGCCGCTGCAACTCGCACCACTGGGTTCTCGGTCTTGGAAATCAGGATTTCGTTCAACCGGTTCAAGGTAACCAAAACTTGGTATTCGGGCCCTCCCTGGACCTCGATCCCGCCTTGTCGTTGCAAAGCGGCACTCGCCAGACTGTCGGCACTCCCATTCCAATCTCTCTTAACATGCATTAGCTCATGATCACTCCATTTCCTTTCGATCAAGGACCTTCCGCTTCTATAGCGTCAGTCCGGGTGCTTTGCAATCGATCTCGCCCCGTACTTGTCGGATCACTAAGTTGGAATCACCGCATAGTGCGGTCACTAGGCGCTTGCGATCTAGGCCTTCTAGCATGTCGAGTCCCAGGATCAGGCCATTGTATTCTGCTTCGTTCACGGCGAGGCTCTCGAGATAACCCGATGTAGCTTTGACCACCTCCCATCCGTGCAGACTCCATACGATCGCGCTGAACGCACCACCGCCACCCTTCACGCGAGCTGATCCATCAAAGCTGACCACCCATAATTCCTCTTCTCGATCCACGGTGAGTATCGTCGCTTGGATCCGGCGTTTAGGTTCCTTCCGGGGAGCGATTTCGGTCAGAGCGTCGTCCATCTTTGCCGTCGGCGTGAGGGTGGCAGCGATCGCCCCCAGTACCTCGTCCTATCCCTTCGTGCACTTCGTGATCTCGAGAGGCCACGGGGCGAGGAGGGCCGACTATTGCCCTAGGCGACCCTGTAATCCTGTCGACTTGAAAAGCCAGGCTAACGTGGAATGCCTCGTTAGGACCCGGGTCTCGCGTCCTACTAGTAAATTGTAGTAGAGATCCAAGATCCTCAGCAATACCAACACCTCCTTTTCGGTCACATTGTAATTCAACTCGTTCGTCTTCAAGGTGCGGTTGGCGAACGCAACCGGGTGGTAGATCCCGTCGTGTACTTGCGTCAAAGAAGGCGTAGATAGCGTAGTCTTCAATGAATCGGCTGTAGTAATTCAAACTACCCAGGAACGACTACATGGATCGAAGTGGCCCGGGGAATGGCAGATCGATCAGTGATTTCAGATCTTTTGGGTTCCCCTCCAGACCTCCGATGGACACTCCCCCAGATATCCTATCTTATCCATGCCCCAGAAGCTCTTCGCTACACTGATCTATAAATTCCACTTATCACAGGCCTCCAACAGATCTTCCACTCTTTGAACATATGATCCCACGATTCTGCTCCGATCATGATGTCGCCAATATATGATCTCCGTCCCAACACTGACCCACGATCAGGATCGTCCGCGATCCCTGTCTGGAACACGTCCGTTGTAGCCCGGCGTCGCCTGATTGCGAGATTTCCAGAACTCCATGCAGCGCGTTGTCTACGAGGCGTTGATAAATCTGCGGGGCATTATTCAGGCCAAAAGGCATGCGACTCCATTCGAATAATCCAAATGGGGTGGTAAAGGTTGAGATCTCGCGAGCTCGATCCGTCATGAGTACGACCCAGAAGCGACTGACCATATCCAGAGAGTAAAGCCATACTGTCCTATCAAGGTCCTCTAGCAGATCACTGATCAGGGCCATAGGGTAGATCATCAACCTCGGAGGCTGTTTACGAGCTTGTAGTCGATGCACAACCTGATATCTACGCCGTTACGCTTGCGGACAATCACGATCGGTGAGGCCCATGGCGATGTCGAGGGTCGGATGATCTCGGCTGCCAGGAGGCCCTTGATCAGGCCTGCGACTTTTTCTCGAAATCGCGTGGGTACTTTCCGGATTCGCAGTGGATCGGCATTGATGCCACACATAACGCCCTTGGCCGCCGGAGGTTGGGCGTTCGCTTTGTCGATCAGGAGGTGTCGCTTCTTCCAAATAATCTGCCGGAGCTTCTCGATCTCCTCGGGTGTAGCCGATCTGGAGTCTCCCACCTGAAGATTCTCGATGCTGACCTTCGCGATCGTCGAGATCGGGATTTTGGGGAGGACAGCAAGGTATCCATCGAGGTCTTCAGCTGAGAGATCACCACTCTCAAGGTGATATAGCTCATCTTTGTGGTCGTTGCTGCTCCTTCCGCCAGCGGATCTCGTAGTTCGACGCCCTCAGTCGGGTGGATCGAGGATTTTACGTCGACTCTTTTGCCGGGTTCGATCTGGATTTTACAGTTTGGCTCGGTATCCTTGGTGCCAGTCCGATTTTCCGTCTTGATATGCTTGGTGTCCGTCCGATCGGTAGCCTGGTCCGGCATACTCTCACTTATCCTGCCGCCCCCAGCATCGTTGCTCCGTATCGATCGGCGTTGGGATTTTTTTGTGGCGTAGATGGATGGCCCCCTTCCGGATCGGGAAATTCAGCCTCGATCTGCGACGCATTGGCAATTCCCGTCCTCGATCGAGACTCTAGGGTCAATATCAACGTGCGATTCCTGTCGATATCAGCGGTTTCTGGACGGCGAAGTATCGATCTGGGTGTCGGATACGTTGGTCGTTGCACTGCCGGCTGTTCAGGTTTCTCCATAAGTTCAGGAGGCTCTGATCGAGTATTCACCGTCGATTCCAATGCCAGATTCTGTCATTTCCGGTAACGACGAGACACGACGGACACGAACCCTGAGAATCGGGGTACTTTGTCCTGATACCCACTTCCAGACGGTGGTCCAGCCGTAGGATCTCGTCTCCAATGTTCGAGATCACCAGATAGCGGAACCGACCGGGGCCTTCCGTTACTGTCGGTACCCATCATTCTCCTCTGGCCACCCACAGTTTCTTTGTGACTAACAATGTTATCCTCGCCGCCATTTCTTCCGACCGACCCACCGAGATCCGCAGATTTTGTTCGAATATCACTGATCTCACCTTCTCGCCATACAATCTCTTATGACCATTAGCAGTATTCAGCCCTCGTCAGGAAAACGCATCGATCCGTCAGCGAGGTCCATTCGCACACCGGTCGGGACCATGAAATCCATGTCAGGATCGCGTTCTGGCCTGATAGGTCTCCGATCCAGATATCGAAAAAATACACCAGATATCCCGCTAGCGTGATCTTGATCCTGGTTCTCCCTTCTGTGATATATACGTTGTTAACTATTCCAACGCATTCTGTCTCTAACTAGTGTCAAAGTGGCATCCCACCTTACGAGCAAAGGTGGTATCCAAGATTGATACCTCAGCGTCAGTATCTAGGAGCAGGATCACCCTCTCTTGATTGATCCTGCCCGAGATCTTGGGTTGTCGGAACCATTTTCCCGGTGCATGACGTTTCCAATATCCTCGGGACTCTCCTCTTTTGAGATCTAAGGCCACTTCTGCATTCGATCTGCTGAAATCGCTGATCTGAGGGAGGCTCGCGATTTTGGCGGTCTACGAACGGAAATTACATGTATTATCGCGTAGATCCGACTCCTTTCTACCTCGATCTGTCGTCGCCTTGTTCACGTAGGCGTAGATGCAATATCTAGAACGCTCGGCTTGTACCGGATTCCACCCCGGCGAACGTCCTAGTTTAACATCTTTTCAACTTGTTGGGGAAACCGTCCGGCGTGTCGAGTTGGATCATACCATTTGCGTATCTGGTTGTAGAATTCTTCCATGGGGTATTCTCCTGCCTCGTGGACGCCCCCCATCCACGACACGCATACAGACAGCGATCCGTTGGGTGACCTATCTTCACACACTTTTCACATATCAGGCGCTTCCAACAGTCCCGATCTGTGTGTTTCCTGGACCCACAATGAGAGCAGCGGTCTCGATCTTGGTGATCGCTCTCTCCCGGGTTGCGACGGTCGGGAACCGGCCTCCCTCAGACGCTTTCGTTCGGGATCGTGCTGGATCTGGGTTTTGCGAGGCACCCCCAGTGCTGATCAACTTCTCTTCTGCCGCGACCAGGAAGATCCTTCGCAGTTCGGCTTCCGAGTCGGATCCGTCAGATCCCGAGACCCCTTCTGATTTGGAGCTCGGATCCTGCGCCTGGATCGCGCGTACCATGGTACGGGCTGGTGTAGCCGGAGCGCTGGCCGGGGTCTGCTGTCGACATTTCGACCCGAACGCGGATCTGCGTTGCCTGCTCTTGGTTTGTTCTCGCGCACGGAGAACTTCCTCGAGTTCGTCGACGTCAGCCAACCGTAATAATGTTAAGTGGTCTGCCAACTCGGGATCGCCCAACGTCTCAATATAATGATCGACGTGTTCCAAGCGCTCCTTTGGATTCCCGTCTGTGATCTTGAGTTATGCTCGTAGAGCGGCCACGTTCAGTCGATAGAGATAATCAAGCGGGGTCTCCTCGGATCTTTTCCGGGCATGGTAATACCGTCATGCCACTGACATACCCAGACCACAGTATTAGGTCTGCAAACTTTCGTGTAAATCTACCCATTTAGTCTTGGTAGTCCGACTTAACTGTCGGTGCCAGTTTTTGGCTGGTCCCACCATCAGATCCACGAACGTGAGGCATTTCTCCTCTTCTGTTGCTTGATCTCGCTGGAACGCCGATTTCACCTTGCCGAACCACGCCCTAGCGCGATCTTCGTCCATATCCTTCCCGGTAAACTCCTTCAGATCTGAGATGGCCGAAATTGAGGATCTCTGAATCAGCGATGATCCTCCAGGGCCGATCGCAGCCGAGGTGACCGCGGCTCGGCTGAAAGGATGGCCGGAGGATCTCGGAATTCCGAGATCGTCGGGATCGTACTCCCAGGAGTGGAGATGCGGGGCGCCAATGGACTCCATATCGATATCCTGCGCTCCGAGGGGTGGTGGTTGGACCGTCACCAGGCTTTGTTCCTTAAGGAATCGATTCATCGCCATCTGGAAGTATTCGTCCAGTCTGTTGCTAGATCCGGTTGAATTGGTCGTCGGAGTGGTTCGTCCTGCTTGGATCTGGCGCTCTTCCTGCCGATCGGGCTTCTCCGGAGTTCGACTTGGTCCAGCCGGCCGTCGATCCGGGCTGTTCACGCGTGACCTCATATATTTGGCGCCCGAGGGACCTAGCGACATACGTTGTGGGGCTCGGGGAGAATCTCAATGTGACGACCTGGTCTGGTAGTTCAGATCTGATGTTTGGACGTGTTCGCTTACCAAGATCTTGAGCGAGTCGTAGAGATCTTGGGTCGCCGCCTGGATCTCCCCCAGTTCCATCTCGAACAGGTAAACCGGATCGAACTCTCCCGCTACTAGTCCGGCCTCCTGGAGAAGGTCTAGCATGATCTTTACTGCATTTAGCCTATCTGAGCTGGTGTTGGGCTTGGATACTGGGCCTGTCAGATATCCGATCTGGCGGACCTGTATGGTTGCGAAGACAGGGTACTGTAGCAGTGTCTCGCTCAGGATCTTCTCATAGTAGGTCTGCTCGATCATGTCTTTGGCGATGGTCGATCTCGGCTTATTCACGTCTTCCGATTCCGAATCTGGTGCCTTCAGCTTCGTCCGAGAGGCCTTGATATTCTTTTTCGTGGACGATCTTGTCGCGGCCACTGACTTGGTGGACAGATTGAACTTCGACTTAGTCGTGTCCTTGTCGATTGTGTACGGATCTAGGTTCTTATCGAGATCCGCGGTGACCGCCGCGGCGGCCATGAGAGGAATTCGAGGCTGTTCTTCAAGATCAGGTTCTTGTTTCAGGTCCGCCTCGTGTCTGTCAGTAAGGATCCTCTCCATACACCGCTGATCTGTGGATCTTGCTGTATTAAGCGATGCCTCCGTCGATCCAGCATTCGTAGGCACTTCTTCCCTGTGTTCTTCTTTGCCTTAACATTTTCTTGGGGCTCACGGTGAATCCGGAGGCACCAGAAGATCCGGGCACGCGCACCATTGAGGCGTAGCGGGATCTGTGAAAATCGCGTTGACGCAGGTCTCGATACCACTGGCGCCCGAACACCGACTAACGAA
>NBNE01000119.1:0-39297 GCA_002215365.1 Phytophthora megakarya
TTTTTTGTGTCGTGTCTATCATTTTGATTGCAGTGGGTTTTACTTGATTTAAGCATTGTGAACTATTAAAAAAAAGACTTCAAATCTGCTGATCAGTCAGCACGTTGTCACGTCTCTTAGCTTCTCGATGGAGTCTTATGCAGCTTTGATCCTCCAGTTTGCCAGTGCATGCTGCAGTTATGCAGTATATCCGTCCGGTGTACTGGCCATCCTCAGTCGTGTGCACATTTACCAACCCCTTCCCGCAACTTTATATACAAATACCAAGTATAAATGAGGTGCATAATGCAGCTTAAGCAGGTCAAAATCAGCCGGTCTTGGGGGTTAATGTATCCGAAGAGAAACTCAATTGGATTAAAGAATGGACAGTACGCTGGGAGGAAAATTGGAGCGGTACCGATACTCCGCAGGAAATGAACGATCTCAAGGTCTATGTGAATGGATGCACCATCTAAAATCCACACAGAATGCGAGCCGGGGTACATACGTACATTGGCTGCCTCTGAGTACGCGAAATCACTGCAACATTGTGCGACTTGGACTCGATCAAAAGTACCTTGTGTGTCATAGTATTCCAGCACACCGGATACGCCAATAAAAGCCAAAATGGACACTCGTGGTTTACGCTGAAAATCTCCACGCACTGCGATCTTCTTTCCTTTTAGAGAATAGCTTCTCCTTCTAATCATGCCACGGTTGTCAAGGAAACTTCATCGAGAAATACGAGATTAGCGTGTGACCAGTTGATATTGCTTCATTCCTCCACGAAACGAAATACATCGGCCTCCTTAATGTGCATCGCTTTTCTCTCCAGAACTTTCCGGGTGAGACCACATTCGTGAATTAGGCGCCACACAGAGAAGATAGAAATGGTAATATGGTGTGTGTCCTCAAAAGTGGCTTGCGCTTCGTCCAAGTAAGAAAGTGGGCTATCTTCAAAGTAGCTACACAGCCACTGGCGAATCGCCACCGTAAACCTTCTGCCCGAGCCAGTCTGAGCGCGTTCGTACGTTCCGGTCAGCTCATACACATTTATTCAGTTACCGATAGTCTGAACAGTCTTGGGGTATATGCAGGCAAGCTCTTTGCGTGTATATCCCAAATAGTAGAATCCGTAGAGGCAGTGGAAAACTGTATTTGGATGCGCGTGCTGTCTGGTGACAGCTTCTTCCATTGTAGCAGCACTACAGATTCCACTTCACGAGAACAACAATCCAACAACGGCCTTTAGACCCGCGATACAATAGCCAGTGGACCCAGCCAGTAGGGGTAGATAGCGTGGGCACTAGAGAAAAGAAGTTTACGAGCAGCAAACGCATAGATTTAGCTTCTAATACTCATCAAAGTCATGTATAAACACGCACCAAATCCAAGTCAGTGAGAGGAACTGCTGAGCTTTCACGTGGGCTTGCTCCTGTAGGTGCGATGAAGGTGCTAAAGTGAGCTGCAAGCTAGCGTGTCTGCTTCGATTTAAAGCCCTCAAGGCGTGCTTGTAGGCAACGCGGTTTCATCCAATGAGAGACGCTAGGGTTTTATGTGGGGGTTGCCTCAATAGACCATAAATTCCAATTTTGGACGGAATTGACAATACCTCACGCGAGATAACATGAATCTGACTTGAACTCAAGTTAACTGGCGAGACGTAATATGCATTTGAATTCAGGTTAACTCGCGCGAGATAATGTGAATCCCGATTCAATTTTACTCGCGCGAAATAACATGAATCAGGCCTGAATTCAAGCTAACTCGCGCCACATAACTGAAACCGTCTTGAGTTGAAGTCAATCTGCTCTGGTTAATGCACATTTACTGAAGCTGAGCAATCTATCTGACTCAACATGAATCTAGAACTATTTTAACGGTAAACTCCGGCACAGACACAGCACCGGTACGTTTGCAATACCACTGTGTATTCATTAGAGATGTCGTTTCAATCGTATGAACAGCTATAGGTGTGCGTTTGGTATCGTTCCTGGAACTTATTGCAATGATAAGGCATGTCCGTTAGTTGCCGGGTGTCCAGTAACTACTGTCAGCACATTTAGAGGTGCAGTCCCTTCATTTCGTTGGCGCTTTAGGGCTGGTGTGCGGTTAACTAGAGTTTCGTTACCGAACTAATCAGCAGCACCATATTTCACAAGGATGTGAATTTGTGCACACACGTGTTAAACTTGAAGTACATGTTGCATTCGCACGTTTGACTCACCAAATCAACTTTCCATCCAGTTTGAGGCTGGTTTAACACCTCTGTTCGTGCGTAGTTCAATCTCATCTGCGCTGATACTGCTATGTCAGCTTCGGGTTTGTGTCTGGGCTTAATTTTTACACGTGGAGGTTGGGTCGAGATGACATATTTGACGTTGGGGTCGTTTGCGATATTAATTTCAAGAGTAGGGAAAACTTCTTGGAGCAGACTAAGCTTTGCCAGGTCCTCCGTACGGCGTTGTAATGAACTTGATGGCTCCACTTGAACACGAAATCCTTTCATGGAGCTGGATTCGTTGTGACAACAGGATAATAGTTGCTGAAGAAGTGTTCCCAACTTCAGTCGTTGTCTGAGTGTATAGTCGCGCTTTAGTTTCTTGTTAAACTGTTCGATTGGGTTGTTAGTCGATGCAAACCCACCTACTGTGTGGAAGCACTGCCAGCGCACAAACTTTCCTTGAAGCCACTGATTGACGAAATACTCAGCGAATCCTTTCGTCTCAGGACCATCATGCGACGCCGCCACATTAACTCGAACAAATTCAATGCATTGTTCCATACTTCGACTAAAGTGAATATTGTAGATGTCTCAAAATACACGATCCTTTTCTGCTTCTGACATTGCTTTCGTTTTTTTCACAATTTTATCAACAAGGTGGTAGAAACTCATTAGGTAGATAAAGATGTTGTCACCCTCAAATACCCGTTCGGATTGATTGAGTTTGAACGTAGCATCTAAATGTAGAATGAAAGAATTGATGGGTCGATCTAATCGTGTCTAGTCTCCGTCCTCGCCACTGACATTTTCCATGAGAATGCATGAGCTTGCATGACGGTGATGCGCAATTCATAAGACGGTAAAACATTTTTGTAGGGTTCAGGATACATGTATTTTGTATACGGGACAACATTATATTTGGTAACACGATACGCTTTAAACGTTTCTAGGAACGCCACGGCGTCGTCGGGTGGAGCATTTTCCGCAACGGCAAGCCACAGCAGATGCATAGCACGTAGTACACAGGGTCAAGGGTGGTGTAGATGAGGTCGGGTGTGCTCTGGCCGTCTTGTTCGCGAATGAGCAAGGAATTTGCTCATTTCTATCTTTTGATTGAGAACTATAGAGTACGATAAGCGCCTACGATTGGCTTATAAAATCGATTTGTGCACGTACGGCTTAATGGGTGATTCTCTTGTGTTCAGTGTGAACACCCAATCCGCTGTGTATAAATCTACTTGTGTATGTGCCCATATGGTATTTTATGTGCGATCAAACATTTTGTGTGCAAACCCACGAATTGATGTGTTTATGATATTTTCTCCATCGCAGATGACAACGTGTCCAAACCACTCTCAATTGCAGAATCGTAACGGACATTGCATAAAATCTCTGAACAATGCGTACTATCACTCTACATTAAAGTACGAACACTGTCCAATCGAAATACACCACTACAAACGCATCATCCACCACTCCTTATAATGACCTCTGTAACCCTTGGTATTTCTACCAATCTGCTGTACCCAAACACTCCCATTTTGATCAATCCTTGATTTGCTGTAGTACCCCTGAATACTTTGTATTTTCAGCAGTATTCCCCAAGTTGACTGCTACACCTAACAATTTCCTCCTTAACCACTCCTACGCAATGTCTTTCAAGTTTACGAAGCACAACCGGACTATTCTGTCCCACGCATAACCTGTTGACGACGACAATTTATAGGTCGAGGCAATGAAAGCGTCGAAAATAACGAGAAGCCAGCTGCTAGCGTGCACTGTGTACAAGGTGACTGATCCGCACAAGATGCGAGTGCGTGAACGCTGTCGTCGCGACAAGGCTTGCAAAGACGTCTCGGCGGACATTCCCTGTGAGTTTTGCTGCAAAAACCAAGAGTACCAAATGCTTCAGCTGATGACTGTAGTTGAGCGAGGAGACCAAAAGACCGATCGTCGGGGCGTTGAGCCAGCTCGCATGACATCTGCCATGAAAGAGTTTGCTACAGATCTTGCTCCACAATGGCTGAAGCCATCACGATTTCGAAACGGCACGTTAAGCCGCTTCAATCTCCACTATGAGATTTTCCCCTCCCTACAAGTAGTTCAACGCTTTGTGAACTACTACTCTCGTTCTCAACTTCGGAACAATGACTACATCGATGAAGCAAAAAAGGACATTTGAGACGCCGGATTTATTGGCGAGGAGCCAGAGGACAGGTCCTTTTACGTTTGCGTGGCGGCAAACAGCGGACGGGAAGCCGTGGGTTTGACGTGGTACCCTTTTCTCATTGAGATCACTATTGCGAAAAGCGACACGTGATCATGCGTCGTGCATCCTCCATATGGATGCGACGTTTAAGTTCCCGCAGGCGTGGTATCCAGTCTTTGTGGTAGGTATTTCCAACAGCAATCGTTCTTTCCACTGTCTTGCTATTTCCATTTCGTCTCAAAGGAAAGAAGAGAACTACACTGAGGCACTGTGCGCTCCGGCGTGTATATGCACAAGTTGAAGAGCAACCATTGAAGATTTCGTACGTAATGGGCGACGCAGAGGACGCGCAGTGGAATGCATTTCAGCGTACGTTTGGTGCGAATAGCGAATTTATAGTGGCAATGTGCTATTTCATGTTGCTGCTAAAGTTTACGAGAAGACGCGCCACCTTCTAACAGTGATTGGTCATCTCGTCATGCGAGGACTGCAGAACATGCACTTCACGCGTGACGAGACTTCGTATTTAGAGACCAAAAAGCAAGTTATCAGCAAGTGGAGTCGAAAACTAGAGCTCGCAATGTTTCTTACGTACTTCAACAAACAGTGGTTGACTGGTAAGTTTAAGCTATGGAAGTGTTTTCGTAGTCATCGGGGTTTCGCTACAACGAATAACCCCGTGGAGCAGTCCAATAGGGTACTCAAGAGGGATTATACACTGCACCGCCGACTCAAGATGGGTGTGCTGCTAACACAGATGTCAGCGTGTTGTAATCACGAGTCGATCGATTCTCGACACTTCGCCACGTTACAACACCTACGTCGGCTTTGTAGCGCAGAGCCAACGAGCTTAGGCGACAAGGGCTAATCTACCAGCATCTTCCATCGCGTAGTAATGTGACTTTCTTGCTCAATGATGCAGAGTTGCACGACGATATAGTGTATGTGTTCCAGAAGGATACTATTCGAGTCTTTGATCCTGAATTGAATCGTACACGAGAGGCAATCCCCGTTACAGCTCAACTGAGCAACCATACCGGGCGTATGGAAATCAAATCTATGCCGCCATCGGGGTGGGCTGTCGACGGAAGCACAGAAACGTGCCTCTGCTTGTACCACATGAAGTATGGTACTTGTGTGCACTCACTCTTAGTGATGCGCGACCGCATTCAGGAGGGGGACGAGAACGGTTCTACTATCGCGGACCTGGAAGAGAATGCGGGCAAGCAGTCCAAGCTGCTGAAAGACCAATTCACAACAGGCATGCACTAGATAATGAGCTTTGTTAGAAATCTTGTCGAACAATACCGACGAATCTGAATGAAAAACAAGCAAATAGTACAACTCTTACCAAAACTGCACTTGCTATTATGCTGCTCAACGTTCACGTAATGTCCTCCATCACGAATCTGGTAGGATGTACTTGCATCTCAATGGGTTTGCCTTTATCTTGATGCATCCTCCTATGTCTGTTGTGTCGTCCTGCAAGTGTCAGTATATTGCTGCATCATGATTCACCCAGGTCCATTCGGCTGCATCTTATTCGAAGTTGATGCTTTAACGGTATCGTGCTGCAATTTGCTGTGTCGTCCGACAAATAACAACATCTTGCTGCATTACTTGAATATGGCTGCATCTTGCTGCATTGTCCTTATATGGTTGCATCTTACTGCAAGTGGATGTGCTTGGTGATTCGTGCTGCAATTGGCAGTGTCATGCTGCAAAAACCTGCACCTTGTCGGGGTGTGCTGCAATTGGCTGCATCTAGTCAAATAGAGCATGTACGCATACTTCCTACACTACTCCATCATGCAACGCTCGGGATAATTAGCAAAATAGTCCTTAAACGATGGCGCACGTACTGCGAAGTCGAGCTCCCGAGTTTCATCGCTCTCAAACTGTGACATTAGCCACCAACAAACGCTGCATACGTTCGTATTCATAACGGCAAGGTGTTAATCGCAGCTTACTGTGGCTTCAAATGCATCTCCTCTTCTCTCACATACGCATATACTTGCCACATCACGTCGTGATACTGCTTGGCTTTTTTGGTGCGCCGGTGCTCGGTGTACTGTCCAGTGGACCTCGACTGGAAGTCGTCGTGTGTGGGGAGAGCAGAGGAGTACTGGTGTGGCAATTATGTCGAGCCTCGTGTATAGTGGAAATAAGCATTCTGATGTGCTGTACGCTGTTTACGCAGTGTTTTTCATATTTTGTCATCGCAGATGTATTTGACAAGCCTTGTACGAGAGGATTCAACACCATTTACATGTACATTTACATTTGCGCTTATATCCACCGTTTTATGGCTAGGTCTAACCTGAGATACAAGTGGAGGCACGTCGGAACGTCCGACGTGCCCCCGCTTGGGGAAATACTATAAACACCTACAGAAATACCGTGCAACACCCAAATCGGTCATTGACCACTCAGGCTAGAGCAGGGCCGTCAGTCATCAACAAGATGACTACCTCCCACCTTTGTATTTTATATCTGATCTCTGATTAGATATGAAGGATACGTCTGTTCCCTTCATTCTCCCCATATTAGCCGCGGCGCACAGGCAATCATATTCCGCGTGCTATGAGTGCTGCTTCCACCTCCCCGTTGTGGTGCTGAAGCTTGGCACAGCCGACCTCTGCTGCCCATGTTGCTGCTCTGGCTTGGTCCTTCTACCCTTCCCGCCACCGTTGTTGCTGTTCACGCTGGACGCCGAATCCCTCATGTTGCAGTTTATGATCTCTATCGCCCCGTACTGCTGCTCACGCTGGATATTCCCCGTGCTGCAGTTGCTGGACGACGCCGACACCGTGCTGTAGTTGCTGGACGACTCTGGCCTGCTCCAGCTGCTGGACGACGCCGACACCGTGCTGCAGTTGCTGGGCAACATCGTGCCGGCCCGTGCTTCAGTTGCTGGGCACCGTCGCCCTACCCATGTTGTTCTTGTTGCTAAATGCAGTCACCCCGTACTGCTGCTCTCGCTGCATCCCCTGTACTGCAATTGACGGACACTGTCGCGCCTATGCTCCGGTGGCTGGACGCCGTCGCTCCCGTACTGCGGCTCCAGGTGGACCTCCCCCGTGCTGCATGTGCTGAACGCCGGGCTCCGCTCATGTGGTTGTTGCTGGACACAGTCGCGCCGCCCATGTTTTGTTGCCGGATACTGTTAAACTCAATGAAAGACTTAACCAATAGAATCTCTTACTGGTTCTTGTTAGCCAATTAAATCCTTGATTGACTGTTATTCCTCTATTCCTATTGCTATTCTCATAGACGTGCTCAGTCCGAAGCAAAAGAGGAAATGAGACTTTCTGCCTGTTTGCTTCATTCCATCATTGCACTAATTTTGCCTCTTTTAGAGAGGAGGCCCTCTACCAATCATATGGTACCAGTACCGTAGACTACATAGACGCTTTCTATAGTACACAATATATCCAGTATTAATATAGTATTTTGTTTCTACTGTACTATCCAGTCCATCCTGGGATCGTTCATCAGTCCCCGCCAAATGGACGCATCCCCATGATGCTGGCCCAAGTACCATGTCTACAGACACGCTCCCCCTGCCCCACGTTGTTGCTGTTGCTGGAAATGCCCGTCACGGCCGCCCCGTGCCGCTGATGCTGCAAGACGTTGAAGGGTGCTGTAGAAGTCAATGTTTCGCTGTTAGTGCTTGGCGCTGATGCACGTGCTAATTGGGTTAGTCAGGATAAGTGGTAAGTATTTTATGTTGTTCCTCCTACAGCTACTGTGTTAGCTATTCCCGTTGCAGTGCGGGTGGTTTGTTGCGAGGTCGCCCTCCAGCTTGAACTCTCTTCCTTCTTCTGCTCCCTTGATTCACCAGCTTCCCCCGGTAGTCCATCACGTGCACTTCCCGAACGTGCTTTGGAAGAGGAGTGTGTACGCATCCGCGTACTTGGCCCGGTAGAGACACAGACACGACCACAGCTGAGTATCTACTGCCCAGTCTTTCTCCGACATCCCACCAACTTCTAATCGCGCTGTTTGTTCGCCAAGCTGTGCGGTGACAGGTAATGCTTCGTGGGTACGTTTGCTTTCAAGGTCGTATATCCGAGTTACCTAACGGGATATTACGTTTATGCTTGCAGCTTCATCATCATCGTTGAGTAAGAACGCGATTGATCTGCGTTCGCGTAGCCACTCAAACAGAAAGCAAGCTCTTCTCATTTTCGTTGGGTCGGAGGACGAGTGTGACGATAGATGTGGGATCTACGGAGAAGGGTTTCGATGTTGTACTTTTGTTTTGACAGCTCGCCATTAACTGCCACACAAGGGAGCCCATCTCCAAGTATTTCCGAAGCGTGTAGTCACGCTTCAGCGTCCCGTTGAAGCTCT
The DNA here is from genome assembly GCA_002215365.1 of Phytophthora megakarya. Lineage (NCBI taxonomy): Eukaryota > Oomycota > Peronosporomycetes > Peronosporales > Peronosporaceae > Phytophthora > Phytophthora megakarya. The sequence continues at coordinate 8,769 of NBNE01000119.1, forward strand.
CTACGGGGTTGTTGGTGGTGGCGAAGGCGGGTGGCGTGTGGTAAATGTGCCACCGCCAAGAGTGACTTGCGAGCCAAACCTTCGTGAACTACACCCGGAACGAATTGAGTTCAGCGTGCGTCGACCACACGCTTCTGCATTGTGAGGAACTCCGCCTTGCTTGTAGTGTAGTGGGGATCGCTCAGGCCTCTCATCACAGAGCTGCAGAGAGTAGGTGATAGAGTTTTGGTCTTCTCAAACACTTTGGCCGCGACGTGAAAAACCATCAGGATCCTGACGTCGTTATCTATCCCAAACACTTGCTATACTGCGTTATATTGGACGTCATCAGCGTTGCCCATTGCGTATCTTACGCTGAGTTGCTTTGCTGTCACCCGCGATTAAACGGTTCGTAGTGCCTTCAGTGCATCAGTAAGTTGACATTCGTTGCTTTGGGATGACGCAAAGATAGCAAGAAAGTGAAATAATCTTGATCAGTATAAGAGCCCCACAACAAATACTGAATAGTCCACTTGGGTTAATTTGAATGCTGCATCAATGTGCAACATGAAAGACCCTGGGTCACGGGCTGCCTGCCGTAGACGTGCCTTCGTTGAAATACCAACGAAGAAGGGGTTGGCGTCTGACCCATTGCCAAGGTACGGTCTACCGTTAGCATCCGCTTTCTATGTGAATGAAAAGATGTCAAATTCGCGTTAGTGGAACGTGAAGCCCGATTCGCGTACCAAACGCTGCAGATCGTCAATGCCGTCATTACCGCCTAACTGAGCAGCCTTGTAGTTGTTCACAAATCGCTGTACAGTTTTGAGGGAGAGCACAGAGCTTGCGTTTAGCTCAAATTTGCGCATGAGACCCGTGCGAATTCGTGCGGGGTTTAGACATTGGTCAGCCATCTCTTGGTCAAAGCCTTTCATGGCACGGGTAAGGCGAGGTAGGCTCTGTTCGCGGCGCGATGTGACATGTGGTGCCAGCTGAAACAGGTCTCCCAGCTTTTGGCGCTCACACTTAAGCTGTTTGTCTTGCCACGGACAGTGCGAGTACAATATCACCAGCTTGCACTGTTTGCAAGTGCAAAGCAAGATACGCTTCCTCATATTGTGTGGGACCGGGTCTGTACAGACTGAGCACGGAGCTTGAGCGATCCGAGTGATCCGATAGGTCTTGAGTGACTCCAAGATGAGGTCCGCGTCCGCTTCAGTGAGACCAACAGCAAGCTCGATCCAGGGTAGAGCTCGGGACATCGTAGGTAGGGGTTGCCGCACAATGGAAGTTGCGTGGTAGATAGTGAGTTTGGAAGAGAGCTGTCATTCAGTTTGAATATAGATTTAGAGTGACAATCGGGTGGCTACCAGGCATTATTATTTAAGTGCAATAAATGTGATTATCACTTTTGAAAGGTGCTTTCAAAATTTTACAGATGACAGAAGGGAGGTTTTGACCGAATCTGTGTGCTGTTTGTTTTTTGTCAGTGTTTTGGGGTGGTTCCCCTCGGCTTGTATCTCGCAGACGAGCTTGGACAAAAGCACTGCAACACTTGGTATTTGTTTAACAGACACTACTGGTAGTGCAGTCGAAGTTATCGAAGAGGAAGGACTCGACGAGCTAGATAAAGGAGCAAGATTGGACGAAAGTTTTACCGTGGACGATGCTGAAGCTGTAGATGAGAATGAAAACACTAAGCTGCACAAGAATCGTGACTATAGAGATGGATTTCTTGCGGATGGTGACAGCAACGATGTATCGCACGCGCAATCGGTTCCAAATTCACTCGGGAAACGGCAACTATCGTCAAAAGATGTCGATTATCACCCCCGTCATCGAAAGAGTAGCACCAAGGCCGCGATGTTGTCTTTAGAGAAAGCACACGCTTGGGTGAAGAGTACTGTTCGCCACTTCCTGTCCAGCAATCCCGATCGTGGGACGAATTTACCAAAGTTTTAAGGCATACAAGAACAAAAATAATCTTCTATTTTAGGTTCGCAGTTCGACCGCTGCGGTGGCATACAACGCCTACGTTAAAATCTACCAATTGAACTTCTATTTAATTGAATTACTTGCTGACAAATACTGTTGTATTCATTGTAGTGAGAGCGAACCGAAGAAAACTATACCTAGAGCAAAGTTTAAGTGGAGTGAAAGGATATTTCGTTGTACTCATGGCGTCTATCAGAAGTCAATGGCGACCGGAAGATGCAGCCGCGGTATCCGATACACCGGGTGTAAGGCTCGATTAACTCCTACAGTGACGAAAGTGGATGATGGTCCATTTAAAGTTGTTGTTTGAAATGAGGTTCGATCATTTCTGTTGTATTTTACTCTGGTGATGTTTAAGTTTATTGTTTTGTCAAATTGCAGTATCGCACTCATAACCACCATACGACCAAAAGCCTCTCCGCTTCCTACTTGACATCGAAATCTCTTCCTGTTGATTAAAGCGATTGCGAAAATATAATGCTACTTGCTGGTGCGAAGGTGTCTTCCAAAGAGATTACCAGCTTTTTAAGCAAACGCATTATTAAGTAGTTGTCAAGTTTGGTTTCGCTTTATTTGCCTTAATCTGTACTAACAATGTGTCATCGTGCTACCAGGATGCGCTGTGTCACCGCAGCAAACTCGCAATTTGATTAAAGCGATAATAGGAAAGAATTCGGGGGAGGACCTAGTCAAGGATATGCTCCACGAGTTAAGTCCAACAAGATGGCTGCGATATCCAGGTACTGCGGGATCAAATGGATGTAACATGCGGCATAATTATGCAAACAAAGCTTCTGAAGGTGACGTCCGAGCAGTGGAGTCAAACGCTTGCAATGGACTTCACTCATGGTATCAACAACTTAGGATATCATCTTGGTAACTAGAAAAATTATTATGTATTGTTTTTAGCAACCTTAACACTAGCAGACTGTTTATTTGTTTAGGGGGCCTAGTTGTTACAACAGCAACTGGGAGAGGATTCCCAGTTCTAGACGTTTTGTAGGGTAATCGTGTGGTCTCTTACTGTCGTCTTCTGATCGTCGTTTTGCGTACGTCTCTCAGTCTCTCAATAGGAAGATTGATAACTTAACATTCTCGGGGTCAAAGTCAGATATTTGTTGATTGATAACCTAACATTCTCGGGGTCAAAGTCAGATATTTATCGTTAGCGTCATTAAAATTAAAATACCGCAGCTGATCCGGAACCATATCTCTTTTATGGTCGCTATAGCGTCCTCCAAGGTTGCCGAGAGGGTTGCTATAGCGATATGGTTGCTCTTACGCTTGTCGTAGGATCGTAATTAAGGTCGCGGTATTGTGGGTTCTACTCAAAACATTTATGTGCGATTGTTCGAATCGCGCGGCCAATCGCGCAAGCAATACAAAAGCCAAGTGTGCTCATGATAAGTACGAATCGTTCTTAATACGCCACCACAGATGCCATGTTTACGAATTCACTGTGCGCGCCATTCTTTGAAATACATGTTCATGTACGAATGTCGCATGGCGTTACCGCGCCTTTAACCACGACAGTACGATAGATCCTACAGCAACCATATCTGCTATAGCAACAACAACGACCAACTACCTATGCTGTAATTTAGTATTTATGATGCGGCGAGCAGTAAATATTTGCTGTGAATACCAGAATATTCGATTAGAAGACTCGACCCCCAGTCGGATTTTCCGAGCACCTCAGCGAGATCATCGCTTGGAAGCTGTAACCAACGTCGTCGTCTTCAACTAATCGAGCGCCTCGAACAGTGTATGATGGAGAAGCAGAACATCGCGCGTGCGTTGGTGAGGATGCGCCTACAGGGTCTTCTGCAGATGAAGGCTCAACCCCACGCCGTCAACCAAGCTCTAGAGGAGGCTTTGTGGGCGCAGATTTACCTGCAAGAGATGATCAAACAGCAAGAACAGCTCGGATACGAGCTTGTAGCGGCGGTGGGTGGAGACATATCGACACAAACAAGTGATCAAAAGGAAGCTTCATTTTCGGTGTTGCTAGAAGCCTGCGTTGACGCTTTAATGAAAACCGTTGCCATTAGCCAAACTATTGCATCGTTTTTTGTGAGTCTCTCGGGCCTCGAGCTCATAGTTTTTATCTACATTTTCTTCATTGAGAAGTGTTCTCAACGCCCAGAGAGCCCACAATCGCATCGCTTGGGTGTCCTGTTTGGTGATAGCATGTGTATGGAAGTTCATGCCATTGACGCAGGTGTAAGTTTAAGCGATAACAAATATTCCGCAGCTTACACTGTCCGGCTGTTGCCAAGATAGTACCCAGTCGACGGGATCAATTACTAGATCGTTGGAAGTAGGCATCGAATTTCGATGCCATCGCGTAAGAAAGTAGCCTGGAACGGCTCCGCTTTACTGGTACTTGTTCGGCATTAGTTTGTTCATCCTTAAGCAGCACTAGCGTGAGATTTACATTTTCTGTCACACCAATTTCGTCACCACTATCCGAGCCTTCCGCACATGCACTTTCAACCTCGTCACCCCCCAGTAACTCCATAACCTTCAGCTTCCAACGGACTTTCTTCGGCAAGGTCTACTAACTCTTCCTCCAACTCCTCCTCATCCCCCTCTGGCTCAAAATGATCATCACTGTCATTGTCCTTATCTTTTCCGAGGGTCACGTAGCGGTAGTTCACAACAGCTGCACTCTGGTGTTTTCGATGTTGTCCTGCACAAAATTAAAATGTTATCCCATACTAGAGGTACTCGTGGCGACGCACAGACATCGTCTTACCTGCCAGCTGCTCCTCCGACATGTTGTCCCTCATAGCACCGCTCACAGCTGCCGCAATTCTTGCTGTCGCTTTGTAGGCTTCCTGCGCCACGCGAAATGAACGGTTTCCATGCGTCGTACTTAACACGAAAACGTAACTAAGTGTTTTTTTGCTGACTGCGAAGTTTAGGGAATTTATATTTTACGCAATACTTAACGTTTTGGTAAAACAATCATAACGAGCTTCAAGCAACCATTGCACGGCTATGTTAGGGTCGCGGTACCGACTTCGGCGAATGCCAATACATGTACTGCCAAGCTCAAAGACATAATCCGATTGCAATGTCGAGGTTCATCTATCCGCTTGGAATACAAGTGGTTCACAGTCAGTGCGGTCGAGTTAAACGGACCGTCCGCAACAGGCAGGTCTCGTGTTCATCCTATCAGAAGCAACACCAAGCCAGCCCATGTAACGTGTGACAATGTCACTGCCGTCACGCACTAAACCAGACCATGTTCATCGACCTGCTTCAGTGGCTGCGCATTCACAGACACAAACTCCGCAGTACAGTTTGTACGGTACAAACTGAGAGTCTATCAGTCTATCACTGATACATTACCAGCCATATGCAACCGCTGTTGTATTTTTGACATTGGCAGCTTGTGATTGGCCAGTGACATGGTATCGGCCAGAATCGGGGTCGATACAGTCTCGCAGTAGTAGGTATCGACTGCAACTTTTGTAGCTTGTACCATAGTACAGAACATCAACTTTTGTAACCAGGGGAGCATATTAAAAAATTGTGTAGAGTTGCAAACGGACGCAGTGTAGCCTTTCTATACAAAACCTAAGTCAAACTACAGGTTGCATGAAGAAGAACAGTACAGAAAAAACGCTACGATGACAAGTCGCTACAAACCCGAGCTCACGAGGTTCAAGCCCTTCAAGGACGGCATCGCGTACAACAGCGGCTACGTCTTCACTATGGACGAGCTCCTCCATATCACACCAGACGAAGTGTGTTGCTGGATGAACCAACAGGAGTACGGCGACCCAGAGCGATGGAGCCATTGGAGAACAATGATTATGCTTTACTACCGAATAAGCTACAACAGAGACTTTTACGCGCTTTCGCTAATGTAGCTGAGCCTCCAGGTCTAAATCCTGTTGTTCGTGAGGGAATTTATTGTCACTGGCATTGGATTGCAACTAAACCTCGTCGTAATGGAAAATAGTGAGAGCTCTGAACAAGAGAATTGTGAGGTTATTACGCGTCCCGGGGGTAATGTGGGGAAAGGGGAAGTCAATCGTCGCGAGTTTGCAGCTCTCCACGCCAAATTGCTGCAGTCCGTCACCATACAACGGGTGAAGTGCAGCAATTACGACGTGATATCCAGCGAGAAATGCAAAAGCTTCAGGCAATATTTCGACGAGTTGCCATGTAGCCTGCTGTCCGCCGTGTTGCCCCTGCACACAATCCGCTGCAGAAGATCTACATGGCAGCCGACGTGTGCTTGCAGCCCGACTATCAAAACGACCTAAGGATCTGTATGAACTATGGCATGAGTATAATGTAGGCTGCAGAGACTTGAAAGCAGTCAAGGACTTCACAGCAGTCGAGCGTGGCGCTAACAAATTTGCCTACTCAAGACGAAAGGTATTCTGGGACGTTGTATCATGCCTGGTTCGCTCGGGCTTCACGAGTGACACCGCAATTGACAAGATCTACTCAGTCTACCGTAAGCGCGGTGGACATCCAGGTCTGCGTGTGCAGTGCAGAACATGTATTGTGCTTTGCATCGAGTTTGTTCTCCTGTTTGTTGCACTAACTAGCGTTCGTACTTAGTGATAAATCATAGAGGCTTTGTATCAGTGCTGGTGAAATCGAGATCTCAGTAAGGGTTAGGATGAAAATGGCACTTTTAGAAAGTGCCAAACTCATGTTATTCGTACTAGATATGCTAGATCATGCACGAGATGTCTTTTGTGCGCACCATTACTGCATAAAGACCATCCCCGATTTATAGCAATTCATAGTCGAGTACGATTTACATCTATTAACTAATGCACGATAAATCGTACGAGTTACAACCAAAAGTGCCAAAAAGTCTGCAAAGCACAATAGTTGTTGGTGTACTTGTTGATAGATGTGTCCATGTCAGTTCTCAGCGTCAGTTTTACCCAATCAGACCCCCGTAGCAAACACCATACTACCGGTACTGTAACAGTAGTGGGGTGAGTACGGTACAAACCTCGAAAATTCACGTTATCCTTCGCGGTGGCCATGTGGTGGCATACAAACTTAGGATAAAGTTGCCTTCACGACAGACCCGAGCGTGAAATGCCTCGAAGATTTGCCACCATATCGTGTTTATGAGCGTGGACACTCGAACCGCGCCCTCCTCTTCATTTGAACTTTCATCAAAGCAATTCGTTTCGGTGGCTCGAGGTTTGAAATGGGAACGACATCGTCTGGTCGAGTTGGTGTGGTGGCGTTGACGTTGACGTTCGCGTGGACTCTTGTCTCCAGCGTTGTCACTGCTGACTGTGCAGCAGGGTCGTCAACGCTTACGACCGAAGGCTGTTCAGGGTGTGGGGAGTACGATTTGTGTCTCGGTTACAGCTCAGCGGACGAATGTTCAGGTTCCACATGCGAGACGGATGGGGACTGCACCTACGAGTGCATGAGTGTCAAGCCGAACCTGTCGACGTTGGTGGTTCTGATCGAGTTCGGGGGTTATAAGAGCTCGAAGGAAGTAGCAGCCGGGGGATTCGACACCTCTGGGTATTTGGACTTGACAGATACGTGGCCTTCAGCCAACAATGACGATGTTACGGCTATCGGCACCATTGACCTTTCGCCCGCCGTCACCACATTGTACGTTGAATAGTTTGGTAATTTTTTCGTAAGTCTCACATTTTGTTTTGTAGCATCATGTCTGGTGGAACTGCTGATGTCGAGTATCCGCAAGGCAAAGTGGCAAGTGTAACGTTAACGACGAGTTTCGTTTCGTCGGCGACAGTTGTGACCAAGGTTGTGCTAGTGAATCTCGACCTCGACGACGAAATCCCCGCACTACCAACATTACTTCCGTCAACTGTGGAGTATCTTGATCTTGAAAATACGCTGTTGTCGAAATTCCCGACCGAACTTGGTGATCTCACTTCTCTACAGCAACTGTACGTGGATTGTTGTGAAAGCTAGCTCCAAATCACTAAGTATTTTTTGTAGGCTTCTCGACAAGAACTACATTACGACCGTGGACTCTCTAGATGTGATTGACTCCGTTGTTACTCTGTAAGTGACAGTAGAATTTTGTTGATGACAAATAATTCTGACGAATTGTTTGATGTTATCAATGCAGAAGCATTGAGAGCAACAGCTTAACGACCTTTACGGGCGTATTTACCAACTTGGAGTACCTGTACTTGGGCGCGAACAACTTCACTAACGTTCCCACTGCAATTTTTAGTCACTCAAATCTGAAGACACTGTACGTGGCTGTTTGTAGTTGATAAGTGACAGTGTTTGGTACTTAGAAGCAATCTTCTAATCTCGCTTCTGTACTGCAGGAACTTGACGGGCAACTCATTTACATCTCGGGCATTTACTACCGAGCAGGCAGAGTTCTTGAACAGTCTGGAAACGTTGGTGCTCTCAGCTTCCGATTTTACAGTGGGTTTAGACTGCGACGACATGGAGCAAGTTGTTGTGCATGACGTGACGGTGTGTCTAACCGATGCAGCTACCACAAGTCTGATTGATGGATCTGACTCGCAGGCCACATCAGGCTCTTCCTCATCATCCAGTTTGATCCTTGGAATCGTTTGTGGAGTGCTGGCTGTAATCATCGCCGCGATTCTATTAATTATTTATCGACGCAAGAAAAAAGGTTTAGCTGATTCCAAGCCGAGCAGCACAGGAGATGGTCAATTTCCCTCATCAAACAGCGATCGTGCACGAGGACAGCAGTATGGTCAGCTGAGAACATCAACAGGTGTTCCGTTGGGTATTCCAATGAGTGCTAGTGGTGTTGCGATAGGAATTCCAGCAGACTCTGATGAAGATGACGCTAGTACTGGAATCCCGACCACAGGGGAGGGTGCTTCTACCTATCCATTGACGTCGTTGGATAACGTTCCAACAAGAAAGAAACCAACCATATTCTTGTCGATCTGGAGCGATCCTGAGCTTTTATCACTACAAGTACGCGTGGAGGATATTGAGGATGTCAAACAACTCGGCACTGGAGCTTTCGCTTCTGTTTGGCTGGTACGTTACCGGAATTCGCAGCTTTTAGCATCCAAGCGACTTCGACCCGAACGCCGTACCAAGAAACACACGTCAAACTTTGTGGAGGAAATCAAGCTGATCGCCAATTTTGACCACCCCAACCTGGTTAAACTTATTGGTGCAGCCTGGACGATCGAGAGTGATTTGCAGGCACTTCTTGAATTCATGGATGGAGGTGATCTTCGGATGTACCTCTCTGATGCGAGTACCCCATTCGGCTGGTCATTCAGGAAGTTCGATATCGCCATTGGGGTTATCGAAGCTCTCGTGTATTTGCACTCGTTCGTGCCTCCACTTGTCCACCGCGATCTCAAGTCCAAGAATGTGCTGTTATCGTCGGACTTTAAGGCCAAACTAAGCGATTTCGGCACGTCACGCTTCCGATCAGTAGAAAACACAATGACGGCTGGTGTTGGAACGGGTCGATGGTTGGCTCCTGAGGTGATTCGTGGGGATACGGATTATGGCTGTTCCGCTGACATTTACAGCTTCGGTTCGTTGCTCACTGAACTCGATACGAACCAAATTCCGTACAGCAACGCTCGCAGCTCGAATGGCAAAATTTTGTCGGACATGACGATATTACATCAAGTGGCTACCGGCAAATTGCGTCCTGAACTTCGATCCACGTGTAATAAATCCATGAAAGCTTTAGTGGAGCGCTGCTTGGTTGAAGATCCAACCCAACGACCTGCTGCTACTGTCATCGCGTACGAACTACGAGTGATCCAGAAAGAAATGGCTGCTTCACTCTAGACAAGCAGCAACAAGATGAATTTATTCGACATGAAGTCAATCAATAAAGAGATTACTGAAATCCTTCACAACACTGAAAAACATACATCGTATTACTGGACGGATACAATTCACAACCAACGAGACATCAACACACAGTAATGTAGTAGTAATACCAGTAGTATCTCGACAAGTAGGCTATCCGTTGTATTTGGAGATACGTATTATACACGTACACGTGTACGTGCATTTTGACTTTCCACCGAAATTGAACGGATTACGATTACGATAATGGTTCGTACTGAAGGATTTGATACTTTCAAATTGACAGTACACCATGAAGTTCACAATGCTGCGTTGTGAACTTTGTCAATGCAGGAAGCGAATTTGGAGCCCCATCGCCAAAGTATCTGGGCGATTTTACATTCATCTTTCTGCCAGGTCCATCTGGTCTCAGTAGCATTATAATAGTCGTTCCCTGGCACAGCTTGGTGGGTTTCCAGCTTGTTTTTCGTCAAGGATTTGGCATACACTTCGCGTCTCTAAACTTGCCGCGACCACACCCGGCGTGTGTCGCTCCTTTGCATTGACACTTCGGCTTGGTATCAGTTTCGAACTGAGACGAAAGTCTCACTTGGCGCTGGAAAATGACAGGTGCTCGATTCCAATGGCTAACGACATTGTGGATAGCGTTCAGTATCAACCGGAATTTCGTTCGTAGCGAATGTGCATCGGGATCATCGACGCTGACAACCGAAGGATGTTCGGGATGCGGTGACTACGATGTGTGTCTTGGCTTCACGTCCAAGAGCGAGTGTTCAGGTTCAGGGTGCGAGACGGACGGAGATTGCACGTATCAATGCATGAGTGTCGACGGGAATTTGACAACTTTGGACATTTTGATTGAATTCGGCGGCTTTCAAAGTGCTCAAGAAAATGCTGCGGGGGGCTACACTGCTGCTGATCTTGCTGGTTATCCGGACTTCACAGATACGTGGCCTTCAGCTAGCAACGATGACGTCGCTGCTGTGGGGACAATTGAGCTGTCCTCAGTAGTTGAGACTTTGTAAGTTGATCCCTTTTGAGTATTTTTCTGCTGTACTGATTGCTGTTTGCGCTTTCCTGTAGTATCATGTCTGGAGGATCTGCTGCGGTCAATTACCCACAAGGAAAAGTGTCAAGTGTGACTATCGTGTCGGACTTTATTTCGGCAGCGACTGCAGTGACGAGAGTTGTGCTGCAGAATATTGGGTTGTCGGACCAAGCAGACGATCTGCCAGGTTTCCTGCCGTCCACCGTCAAAAACCTCGACCTTACCAACACGCTACTGACGAAGTTTCCTGCAAAATTGGCAAGCATATCAGCATTGGAGCAATTGTAAGTTCCATTCTCTTCCCCTCATACGTCCAGACTTCTAATGATGAAATTGTTGACTATGTAGGATCTTGGACGACAACTACATCACCAGTGTGGACAAGTTGGATGTGATTGACTCGATTACTACTTTGTACGTGGTGGTCACTGCGATAATCTCGTAAGGTGCCCAACTAACTGATTGAATATAATGCAGGAGTCTGGAACGGAATAGCATCAAGACTTTTACAGGCGTCTTCACCAACCTTGAGTACCTGTATGTTCCGCGTGTGTATTTTCAAAGGGAAGTCGAAAAGGTTGCTAACAATTGATCATCGATGACGTTGTGTACTGTAGATTTCTGGGAGAAAACAATTTAACGAGTGTTCCCACTGCTATCTACAAACATTCGCAACTGAAGACGCTGTACGTGGAGTTTCTGAAGTATGTTTCGTTTTCGCTCTCATTTTTTTCTTGTGACAGAAACCTCACGGGAAATGCGTTTACGGTCAGAGAATTCACCCGTGAGCAGGCAGATTACTTGAACAATTTGGAGACATTATATCTCGCTACTTCAGATTTTACAGCGGATCTTAACTGTGATGAAAGCGAACAGGTTGCAATCCTGGAGGTAACAGTATGTCTTGGCTCTGGAGTTTCTGCTTCATCGGCCGACACAAGTGCTGACACTACTAGCACTACAACGAGTGACACAACCAACAGCAGTAAAACTGCTTCCAGTTCGACAGGTACTAATGGTCCAGACACGACCACTACCAGCTCTTCGGACTCGTCGTCATCGTCGACAGGTACGATTGTGGGAATCATTTGCGGAGTGTTGGCCGTGTTAGTCGCTGTGTTCCTTTTCGTTATCTACCGGAGAAAACAAAAGAGAGCTGCGCGACACAAGCTGGATGGATCCTTAGAATTCAGCGGTACTCGATTCCCGTCGATAGACAGCGATCTGGTACTACAACAGCAACCGTATAATGGCCTAAGGACCTCAGCAGTCCTCGGTATGGAGATCCCGATGACATCAACCGAGTTTTCCATGGCGAATCAAACTGCAGGAGGTGACTACGAGGACAGTATGGGAATTCCTACGTCTGTGGATGGGAGTATGGGAATCCCCACATCTGTACAAGGAACTTCCGCTTATCCTTCATCGCAGCCTACCGTGGAGGCAGGACAGAGGAAACCAGAAAGGTTTATGTCGATATGGAATGACCCAGATCTGCTTTCGTTGCAAGTTCGAGCGGCAGATGTGAAGGATATAAAAAAACTCGGCAGTGGTGCTTTCGCTATGGTGTGGCTAGTGCGCTACCGAGATTCTCAGTTGCTAGCTTCAAAGCGACTTCGACCGGAGAGACGAACGAAAAAGCACACAGCCATGTTCATCGAAGAGATCAAGCTGATTGCCAAGTTCGATCACCCCAATCTCGTGAATTTTGTTGGTGCTGCCTGGACAATTGAAAGTGATCTGCAGATGCTGCTTGAGTATATGAACGGCGGTGATCTTCGACGATACCTAGCAGATCCACAGACTCCTGTCGGCTGGACGAAGGGGAAGTTTGACATTGCCATTGGAGTTATCGAGGCATTGGTGTATCTACATTCGTTCGTACCCCCACTGGTTCACCGCGATCTGAAGTCGAAGAACGTGCTTCTCTCGTCAGAATTTACGGCCAAGTTGAGCGACTTTGGTGCTTCACGGTTCCATTCCGTGGAAAACACTATGACCGGTGGCGTTGGTACTGGTCGGTGGTTAGCTCCTGAGGTGATTCGTGGCGACACCGACTACGGCTCGGCTGCGGACATTTACAGTTTTGGCGCATTGCTTACTGAATTGGACACCAACAAGATTCCGTATAGCAACGCACGCGGGTCGAATGGAAAAATTCTGTCGGATATGACAATTTTGCATCGAGTAGCAACAGGCAAGTTGCGTCCTGACGTTGGATCCAATTGCTCACCAGCGTTGAAAAACTTGGTCCAGCGGTGTTTAGTCGAGGATCAGTCCAAACGACCACCGGCCGCAACCATCGCATACGAACTGAGATTGATCAAGAGAGAGATGGCAGCGTTCTTGTCTTCACGCTCAGCCGATTTGAGTATTAGCGAACTCAATTGAGATCACCGTGTGTAGGCACTTCGAAGTACTACGTAGTAAGAACTAACAATTAGTAGCAAACCTACATACAATTGTGTCTTGTATTTACCACTGAATTGACCTTTTGTAAAGACCTGTCTTTGGGTAAAGAGCTGTAATGCATGAAGTGTGGTCTCAGTCAGGATAGAGTTTGAGATTGTGGATACGGAACTTCGTACGGAGCTTATCCACTCTTCATCTTGCTGAATCTTACTGCTACTGCAGTAGTTAATAATGATGCGAGTTATCGGAGTCTTAAGTCTCTTCTGGATGTTTGATATTGTGGCATCCGAATGTGCTGCTGGGCCTTCCACTCTTACGACGGAAGGTTGTTCCGGGTGTGACGACTATGATTTGTGTCTGGGTTTCAGTTCAAAGGCGAGTTGTTCCGGTTCAGGCTGCGTCACGGAAGGAGATTGCACCTACGAGTGTCTGACAGTGGACGAAAATTCCTCAACGCTCATTGTTCTCGTCGTTTTCGGAGATTATGAAAGTGAAGAGGAAGTTGCAGCGAGAGCAGCAGGTGACTACGACAACGCGGAATTAAGCAGCAGTGGCTATGCAGACTACACGAGCTCTTGGCCCTGGGTGAACAACAACAAAGTTACTGCCATCGACACTGTCAGTTTGTCCTCTTCCGTGACTACCTTGTAAGCAGTAAACTGTCGCAACCTTCAAGTAGAGTTTACTAATGTGTTTGTTCGCTGTGTAGCATGATTTCTGGAGGAAACAGCTCAATGGAGTACCCGAAGAGTAAAGTGGCAAACGTGACATTGGGATCAGATCTTATCTCGTCGGACACGTCCGTCACTCACGTTGTGCTGCACAATTTGAATCTGGAGAATCAAGTGAACTCATTGCCTGACTTGTTACCGTCGTCGGTCAAGACGCTCAACATCGGAAATGCCCTTCTTCAGTCATTTCCAACCGTTTTGAGTGACATACCTTCCCTCCAAGAACTGTACGACTTTATTGGGGTTACCGCTTATTACGCTGACGTGAGTTGATGTGGACAGGTATATGGATATGAACTACGTCACGAGTGTGAATTCCTCGGAATTGATCGACGCACTCACTTATTTGTGAGAGTTATATTCCTAAAGCGAGGCAAACGGATACGGTATTCATATTATTGTTGTTTTTGGTAATGCAGGAGTATGCAGCAGAACAACTTGGATAGTTTTACCGCTGTTTTCCCCAATCTGGAATACTTGTTAGTACTACAAACGTTGACTCTGGGGACAGATCACTAACTTCTATCAAATTTGTTAATTGTAGATATCTGAACGACAACAACTTCACAAGTATTCCTGCTGCCGTATATCAACATACGAAGCTTACTGAGCTGTATGAATACGAGTAATGCTGACTCTACGAAGAATTGAATAGCTCACACCTCATTCTTGTTTGATCAGGTACTTGACAGGAAACTCGTTTGCAAGTATGCGATTCACACAAGCAGAGATCGATTTCCTTGATAACTTGACGGTGCTGGGGCTCGCGTCGACAGATTTCAGCGTCGAACTACACTGTGACGAGTCCAAGAAGACGGTGGTGCACGATGTGACAGTCTGCCTAAGTGCGGAGTCTGACGCCGAGACTAGTTCTGACAGTAGTGCAAATTCCGGAGGGAGTTCTGGAAGATCGAGTACCTCATCGTCAGATTCGTCATCCTCTATTAGCGTGGGAGCAATTATCGGTATTGTGTGCGCAGTCGTTGTCATTGTTGCAGTCGGAATCGGCCTGTTCTTCTACTGTAGGCGACAGAAGAGCACCCAACGAGACAAACTCATGGAAACCGATGAACTTGCTAATAACTATTTCCCAGCCGACGTCGAGGGTGACAGAGGTCACACGTATGCTGGATCTACAGTCAGCGGAGTATCGATGGGTATTGCGACAGGAGGAAGTGGTGGCAATCCAGCTAAGAGCGAATTCATGTCACTCTGGAACGACCCAGACCTGCTATCAGTGCAAGTCCGTGCCGAGGATATCGAAGATATTCGCCAATTGGGTAGTGGTGCCTATGCTACCGTGTGGCTTGTACGATACCGCAAGTCTCAATTACTAGCATCCAAGCGTCTGCGTCCCGAAATGCGATCAAAGCAACGCACTTCTGCTTTTGTGGAAGAGATCAAGCTGGTTGCGAACTTCGACCATCCAAACCTCGTCAACTTCATCGGTGCTGCATGGACAATTGAGAGCGATTTACAAGCTCTACTGGAATACATGGACGGAGGTGATTTGCGCGAATATCTCGCAAATTCGCATACACCTCTGTCTTGGACCCCAGCAAAATTTGGGATCGCCATCGGTGTAATTGAGGCACTGGTGTATTTGCACTCGTTCATTCCTCCATTGGTCCATCGAGATCTCAAATCACGCAACGTTTTATTGTCGGCTGAATTGCAACCGAAACTCAGTGATTTTGGTACTTCTCGCTTTCGTTCTGAAGAAAACACAATGACGGCTGGAGTAGGAACTGGGCGGTGGCTTGCTCCAGAGGTGATCACAGGCGACAGCAACTATGGTCCACCTGCGGATATCTACAGTTTTGGGGTACTTTTAACCGAACTCGACACGAACGACATCCCGTATACTAGTGCACGTGGTGCAAATGGACAGGTGTTGTCGGAGATGGCAATCCTGCACCAAGTGGCGACAGCAAAATTGCGTCCTGTGGTCGGCAGTGATTGTTCACCAGTCCTTCGTGATGTTGTGGACCGATGTTTGCTGCATGATGCTTCGAAACGACCGACAGCGACAATCATCGCGTACGAATTGCGCAAAATGCGGGAGGATGTTGTCGGGCGTAAATAAAGCTGAGAACCATGGGCGAAGGGGTTGTGAGAAGTGATGAATAAATTCTGTTGAACAGCATTTTACCAGTTGACCAAAATGAAACTTTTCGGGGACCGTTGCCACATTGATAAATGTATGAACATTACAAGCTGTGACCTGCTGCATATCTTTCGCGCTCGCAGGCACTTGATTTATGACGATGCTGTCTTGCGTTTGCATTCGGCGCGAGAAACTTGGGCATCTGGACGAGTTGCAGTATGTCTTCAAGGGCCACGCACTTCGGCTCGGGTCCCAACTTTGACTGCTGATTCGGGATCATGACCAAATTGATCACTTGCATCCAATTCTGTTTGTCTACTAGATAATATCTAGCGCTACAATACGTAATACAACTTGTCGAGCATGACTGCAATGCAACCGCAACGACGTACAGGGACTGTGGGACCGACGCAGATCGCGTCTTTGTGTTTAGGATCTGCCAAACGTCATTTTACAAGATACACAAAATGCATTTGCCTTACCGCAATTCGTGGTAAGCTGATCGAGAATAATCGGAGATTAATGACAACGTGGCCAACCACAATCTACATGTGTAGTGCTATGATTTAAAAAAACTCCAAGCCACCACCTTTTGCATGGTCGGCATGACAAGCAACCGAATTCACGGCAAAGCATGACTTTAGGATCGGTAGAGCATGAATGTGGCACTGCAAGTACGTCGATATGTCGTCCTGATACTAAGTCGGGCGTTACAATAGAGGGAACAGGCAATAGCCCCCTACAATCGAGGGATCTGATCGAATTGAGGCGGCATCCCCGCAATGAATCAAGTGCGGTGCAACACCAGCAAGTGCAGGTTGGCAAAGTTCAACCTGGAATATGGACCGCCGACAGACTCGGCGAAGTCGACATCGCCCCCGAATCGGTGCCTTTACTGCGTGGCGATAGTCTCCTAGGCTGGTACTTGTACTAGTTAGCTACGCCATTTACTGACTCGTTGTAATGTACATTTGCCTGCAACTTTCGATTCCGAAATCTGCAGACTCCAAGCAGAGTTCAACCTCGTGACTGATGCTCACGTTCGCCTTGACTGATATTTGTTATATACCTGAAGGAACTTCAGTCTTAGGATGAGTCACAAGGTCCCTGTTTGAAACCCGACTCGCGATTATCGTCGGTAGTGCTGACAACACTAAAATGCTTGACATGTTGGGCCCGGTCATGCCGGCGATCTTAGCGTCTTACCACAGCGATATGCGTGCACGTCCGATCTGTTGATTAAAATGACTTGATAATGACTAATACCAAGTCTAAATGCTAACCGTGCAGACACCGCATCGGGCGATGTTGCCGCATCTTCTGAGTTAAGGAAAATAAATCAAGTGCAGGCAGCTTTGGCCAGCTGAGACGGACAACGCTATGGCCAAAAGTCACTGCAAAATGAAGGTTGGATGCAAAGACAACAGCTTCAAGTAAGCTAGGGATCGTTAAAGGGAAGACGCGAATTGAATGGTCTATTGCCAATTTGTGCGGCACTATTTTAATAGTTAATTAAAATTCAAAGGCAGTACAATGATAAACCAAGAACATCACAATTTAATGATCTTGAGAAATAGCCAAAAGGTAAAGAGAAGACGTCTATCATATCGTCATTGACCAATGCTCGAACGCTGCACCTAAAATGCAGCTTTTTCTCCAAGATTTACCTTATCACGAGTGTACAAGTGTACTGGTTTAGGTAACGTGTTGAAGAAAATTCAGAAAACGGATTCGCTAAAATATGAAAATAAGTCATACAACTTCAACCTCAATGTTATACTAATCCTTACCACGTCTTTTAGTCTCTGGGCATGACGATCTGCGTTAACCAGCCTTTTACTGTCTGCGCATTGCTGCAAACCCCACTTCTTCATTCGCCAACTTTCCTCGGCTCGAGCAAGTCAATTTTTTCCACTCTCCACTTCTAAAGCCTCTCGTGGCACTTCCATGAGCGCTCAAGGCTTCGACGATGCGCCGACCGGAGGCAAGCGCACGTACGCCATCGTGGTGTGCGTGTTTGCCGCTCTAGGCGGTCTCTTCTTCGGCTACGACCAGGGTGTGACCTCGGGTGTGCTCATCATGGACTCGTTCATCTACGACTACTGCGTCGGTTGGCACAACTTCACACATGACCAGTGCACCGCATCCACCTCGGATCTGCCGTCCGAGTGGGCAGACTTCACCGTTTGGTACAACATGGCCTACAATCTCGGCTGCCTCGGTGGTGCCTTCGTAGGCGGCTTCGTAGCTGACAAACTCGGGCGTCGCGCCACCATCTTCTGTGCCGGTCTGCTCTTCTGTATCGGCACGTCGTGGGTCTGCTTCAACAAGGCGCAGGAACACGGTCTCATGTACATTGCTAGGGTGATCCAGGGCTTCGGTGTGGGCAACTCGTCGTTCTCACTGCCTCTGTTCGGTGCTGAGATGGCTCCAAAGGAGCTGCGTGGTCTGCTCTCGGGTTTCATGCAGATGACAGTCGTGACGGGCCTCTTCCTGGCCAACGTCGTGAACATCATTGTGGAGAACCGCGACCGCGGTTGGCGTACGACCAACGGTGTGGCCATGGCCGCCCCACTCGTCGTCATGATGGGCATCTTTTTCGTGCCGGAGAGTCCTCGTTGGACGTACCTGCACAAGGGCAAGGACGAAGCGGAAAAGATTCTCAAGCGTCTTCGTCAGACAGACGACGTAGCTCACGAGCTGGAGGTGATCGGCAACCAGGTCGACGAAGAACTAGCAGCTCAAAAGGGTTTGTCCGAGCTTCTGGAGCCCTCGATCTTCAAGCGTGTGGCTATTGCCATGATGCTCCAGGTGCTGCAGCAGGCTACGGGTATCAACCCCATCTTCAGCTACGGCGCGCTGATCTTCAAGGACATCACCGACACTGGTATCTACGCCGCCTTCTTCCTCTCGGGTGTCAACTTCTTGAGTACCATCCCAGCCATGCGTTGGGTGGACACTACGGGGCGTCGCAAACTGCTGTTGATCGGTGCTGTGGGTATGGTGGTGGGTCATTTGTTCGCTGCCATCTTGTTCACTGCAATCTGTGACGGCAACGTGGACAACGCCGGTTGTCCGAAGGTAGGCGGCTGGTTCATTTGCATGGGCTCGGCCTTCTTCGTGTTCAACTTCGCCATCTCCTGGGGCCCCGTGTGCTGGATCTACCCAGCCGAGATCTTCCCATTGAGTGTGCGAGCCACTGGTGTGACGCTGTCTACAGCTGCCAATTGGGCCATGGGCGCCGTCATGACGGAGGTGGTGAAGCTCTTCCCGCACTTGAACATCAACGGCGTCTTCTTCCTCTTCGCGGGCCTGTGCTGCATCTGTGGCGTGTTCGTGTACTTCTTCTGCCCAGAGACCAAGGGCGTCATGCTCGAGGACATCGAGGCGCTGTTCCACAACCAGCCAAAGTCGCCCGCCTTCGTCGAGGTCAAGTCGCCCATTAGCCAAGTGTAAGCTCGTGTACTCCCATCATCTTATGGGCATCAAAACCTACAATCCGTAACTGCCAACTTCAACTTCATTTGAACCAATCAAAACATCTATTTCAGAATTACTATCCAATCACAGCACAGCTTGTTTTCAATGTTATGCTGACAAGTTCTGAGCGGAGGTGGCATCGTTCCCTCCATTCCCTCTGACCATTGACCATTGACCATTGCGCCTTTCATCCCTCACCACCAGAACTGCAGACTATGAAACTCGTGACGGACAGGCGCGATGTTGCTGTTGCCGCTGCAACCGTCGTGACTCTCGGTCTCCTCATCTCGTCCTTGTCCCGCTCGAAAAAGGAGAATCGCAAAATGGCTCACGTGCCCAAATCCACACTGCCCATACTAGGCAACATGCTAGACATGGGCAACAACATGCCGCGTTTCCACGACTGGATCAGCGACCAATCCGCAGAGTTCGACAACGAACCGTGGACTCTGAAAATTCCAGGCAAAGAGCCGTGGATCGTCGTGTCTTCGGCGGAGTTGTTCGAGGACGTCCTTAAAACCCAAGCCGACAACTTTCTCCGAGGACCAGTGAGTCAGCACCAAGCGTTCGACGTCTTCGGCAACGGTCTCTCGGTGTCAGACGGCGACGCCCATTTCTACCAACGCAAAACTGCCAGTCATTTGTTCTCCATGCAAATGATGCGAACAGTGATGGAAGATACAGTACGTGAGAAGTTGGCAGTGTTCTTGGGTATTCTGGACAAATATGCAGCACGCAGCAAACCCTTTGGCATCAAACGAGAACTCAGTCACTTCACCATGGACGTGTTCTCCAAAATTGGGTTTGGGGTGGAATTGGACACTTTGAAAAATACGTTTGATCGTGAGGAAGACCACGAATTTTTGGAGGCGTTCAATGTGGCTTCGGTCGCGTTTGGAGTGCGGATTCAAACGCCGACGTGGCTTTGGAAACTCAAGAAATTCTTCAATGTGGGCTGGGAGAAGATCCTCATGGACAGTTGCAAGAACTTCCACGACTTCATCGACAGCTTCATCCTCAAGGCGATCGCGGACAGACGGGAGAACAAGGTGGCTCGCAACCTCATTTCGCTCTTTTTGGAGAGCAGCATTGACATCACGGAGCTGGACATCACGGAAGATGAAACCCAAATTATGCGGGACATGGTCACGACCTTCATCTTCGCCGGTAAAGACTCCACCGCTCACAGCATTGGTTGGTTCATCGTCAACATGAACCGACATCCCAAAATTCTGGGGAAGGTTCGCGAGGAAATGCAGCACAAGCTGCCGGGGCTACTCACGGGTGAAATTCAAGTCCCAACGACTGCACAGGTTCAAGAACTTGTGTACCTTGAAGCTGTCATTCGTGAGAATATTCGACTGCATCCATCGACCGGCTTCATTATGCGTCAAGCCACGGAGGCTACCACGCTTGTCGATGGTACATTCGTCGATAAAGAAATGTCGGTGCTCTTGCCCTCATACGCCAATGCCCGTAACCCGAGAACATGGGGTGTTGACGCGCATGAATTTAAGCCGGAGCGATTTATCGACCCCGACACCGGAAAATTGCGTGCGTTCTCGCCCTTTGTCTTCAGCAGCTTCGGTTCCGGTCCGCACATTTGTTTGGGGATGAAGTTTGCGCTGATGGAACTCAAACTGTCACTTGCTACGCTCTTCAGCAAGTTCGACTTCAAGACGGTGGAGGACCCGTGGGCAATGACGTACGAATTCTCGCTCACGATTCCGGTCAAGGGCCCGATGGATGTTGAAATCACTCCCCTTGTGGCGCCCACTGCAAGCTCTGCCTAGACAATTTGTCCAAATTGAGACCTGTACTGGAGGCGCATATTTTGCCACTGCTTCAGTATCAGCACTAGCGTCGCAAAGTTGTCGTACCTCGATCTATTCGCAGTATGGAGTAGGGTGTAATGCATGTTGTGGAATTTGATGAACTGTTGATATACGCATTTCATTCTTGCGAATTGTAGGCAGCTGTCATGCATAAGAACTTGCTACTTGTACTCAAAACCAGCGGGATATCTTCATCATCAAACGCACCGGTGGCTTTCTGCGAGTAGGAGTAATCTTGATCTTCACGAGCCAATATCTGTTGTTTAAAAGGAAGGACAACCCAATTATCAAGCTGTAGTAGGAACCGACATTACCCACACATTGAACGTGTGAGGGTACAACAAGGAACCGACGGTGGCGCCTAATCGACTGAAGCCGAAAGCATAGCCCACACCACGACCACGGATTTCAGTCGCGAAATTGGAAGGCGTGTGCACTAAAATACAGCTCCAACTAGCAGCAAGCAAAGCTGACACCGTGCAAGTTTCTACGACAACGAACGGGCCATTCCACGGTGCGTGGCTTGTCAATACTGCAACAACAGCAGCCAGAGTAGCAAAACAAGCCAAAACTTGAGTTCTCGAGTCGTCGTCCAGCACCAACGACGCAAAAATGCAACCAGTTGCTTGAACCGCCCCTCTTAGAACCATCGTACTCCTTCTCGAGAATATGTTAAAGCCCTACAAACTGATGAGTCTAGGCACATACACACCCAAAGCATTTGCCCACAATGTCCACAGAATCAATGTAGTCTTTGGTAGAGGAAACAGGGACATCGATATTGTAGCTGCAGGTGCTTCTATCCCCAATATCAAACTACTTTGCACGGTGTAAGAAGGCCTTCTACCGTGTATCTGCTCCATTAGCTCCAACACCATCAAGGCTTCATCCACTCTGCCTACACTCGCCAACCAACGTGGAGATTCCGGGATCCCGAAGCGCAGCACTCTGACATACACAAACGATCAAGTGCGTTGCTCGCCATCCAATTTGCGGCGCTAATCCAAAGGCTAACCCAACTCCAAGTACCCCGCCGATACCTGTGAAAGCCTCCAACAATGCTACCATTCGACCGCGCATTGGTCTAGGCGCCAATTCCTGCACCAACACAGTTGCCGCCGGTAGTTCTCCACCTAATCTAATACCTGCTACTACTCGTGCGGTAATAACATGGCAGTCCTGGGACAACGTCATTGACAATAGTAAAGCTGATCGACGTCCTCTAGTGTCTGCCAAATGACCAAACCGCGGCCCATCAATTCCAGCACCAACAAAGACGCCGAAGCCTAGAATTTCGAGTGCACCATGTAAAACCAAGAGAGACGAACATCAAGAGAGTCGACACGACGATGAATATGAGCGGTTGACATTCTGGCGAGTTCAGCGTGAAGTGGAGAATGGCGAATGGAGACTGTAGAGATTTGCTATTCGAATATGAGGATTCCAATGTCCGTCGCATGGACACCATCCTAGATTCAGATTATGACATTGCCATCTCACTCGTTCTTTTGGGACTTGTGGATCGGGCTATTATGACCCACAACGAGGGTGCAATCAAGTTTGGTTTTGCTTTTAGTGTTGTGATCACTTGGTGTCTTAATACTCTGTCGTCTGTAGGGAATGGTAGACACGAGGACAGCAATAACAAGCAGTGATGCAAATACCCAAGCAAACGCAGGTACTGACAGCTTCCAAACGTTGTACATACGGGGGCACAACCAAGAACCTCCAATTGAGCTTAACCTACCCAAGCCGAAAGCGAGACCCACGCCGAAACCACGAACTTGCACAGGAAAAGTTGTAGGTACTCGTACAAGTACGCAACTCCAACTCGCAGCAAGCATAAGCGAAATTGTACAAGTTCCCATGACAACAATTGAGCCATACCAAGGCGTATAGGTCAAGATCACGGCAATTATCGCTGCTAACGACGTAGAGACAACCAGAACTTTCTTGATCCCAAACTCTTTTAGTACCAACGACGCTAGTACAGACCCCAACACTTGACTCATGTGAAGAAGCATCATGGTGTTCCATCTTGAGAGCATGTTGTAGCCTGTCAAACTAATTAGAATCGGGACGTACATGCCAAGTGCGTTTGAGGACAGCGCCATCACAATCCATAATGTCCATTGCATTACAGCTTCCACTCGCTTATCAAAAGCTGACGACTTCCCAGTCTCCACTGCTTCCTCAACTTCTCCTGCTTCAGTTGTTCGAGTCTTCTTCATGAGGGATATGTCGTAGATTAACCGAGTTCCGTGTGCGTGCTCTAGATTTTCCACTGTTGCTCCAGCTTCGACAATCCGACCTGACCTTGCAAGCCAACTTGGAAACTCTGGAAGGAGAAAACACAACATCCCAACGTAGAAAATGCCGCTGCATAATAGCAAATACGTAATTCTCCATCCGAATTGCGGCACCAGTACAAAGGCCAACATGACACCTACAATTCCACCAACGCCAGTGAAAGCTTCAAGCAGTGCAATCATTCGCCCTCGCATGGATCTCGGGGTCATTTCATGGACTACAGTAGCTGCAACCGGTAGTTCGCCACCAATTCCAATGCCAGCTAAAATTCGTGCACTGATCACTTCATAGTCCCTCGTGGCCAGAGCACACGCCATGAGACCAACTAGAGACAGCGTCTTGGCCAGTAGCAAAGCCCACCGTCGCCCTTGAAGATCTGCAATACGACCAAAAAGCGGGCCACCAACTGCTGCCCCGATGAGTACGCCACCTCCCATAGCTTCCACCGCAAAGGTGTGCAAACGAGTATTTTCGGCCATTGGCTGGCGCGTCATGACAAAGAGCACAAATTCCGCCGCATTTTGAGCCCAACTGAATCCTGTGAGTAGCAGCAGTCGAACATAGAACCAAGAAGGAAAAGCCTCGAGAGTGTCAACACGATGGCGGATAGAGCTCATCGTTTGTAGGAATGCGTTTGAGTGTGAACTGAGAGCTTCAAGCGGTTGCGTAACGTCCCGTGCCGATGTAAATCAAAAACGTCGTTGAATAATTAGGAGAATGCTACTACAGCTCGGAATACAGCACTTCTTGGCTGTGTACAACGCTAATGTCGTCGTAATGCCTTTTCCAGCTGCGAATTTCATGACGTTCGTTGCTATCTACCGTCCACTCGATCACCCTTGCTCGTCGTGAAAAATCGGATGCCCCGTACGCCCGTCCGAAGCCGGTGCCACCTCCGTAGCAAAGTTGCACGCCATCAACAAGACAACAATACTCGTTGATGTGGTCGTGTCCTACAAACGCTGCTTTGACTTCGTTCATGTCCGACAACGTCGACAACAACCGCAGATTCATCCCTTGGTTCATCACGTTTTCGTTGTGCTCACCAATGCATCCGTCCGAGAATGAGAATTCAACCAAAGGGATGTGGAAGAACATGACTGCAGGCAACACCGAGCCAGCGCTGCTGTGTCGCTCCACACGTCCAGTCTCCGATAATTGTCGGTAGTAGTCGATCTGACTTTGCTTGATCCAATCGTACTCGGCAAACACGTACGGGTACTTGTCCGTAAGCGCCCGAGCACCTGAATCCAAGAAGTACATGCGGAACACCGTGTCATTCGCATCTCCCCATGCACCAGCAGTTGGTGCCGACACGTTCAGCATGTAGTTGCCGATACCATCCACATACTCCGGTCCACTGACTGTATATGAATGGTTCTTCTCAGACACCATTTCCACAATCTTCTCTCGCGGGAAGTCTCCTTCTTGGTCGTGGTTGCCGAACACCATTCCGTATGGAATGTTGCGTTGTTCAGCCGCTTGGGTTACTGCATCGATCGCCCGTTGGTGCGAACTGGGGCCGTACACTTGCACGTTGTCGCCTGTGAACGCAATGAAGTCGGGTGTTTCCAGATCCAGCAACTGC
Source organism: Phytophthora megakarya (assembly GCA_002215365.1). Lineage (NCBI taxonomy): Eukaryota > Oomycota > Peronosporomycetes > Peronosporales > Peronosporaceae > Phytophthora > Phytophthora megakarya. The sequence goes on from NBNE01000119.1 coordinate 34,066, forward strand.
TCCACGAACTCGTACGTGAGTTGCTCGGAGCAGTTTTGACTTGCCATCCCCGTTGGCACACTGCTGCCGCAGCCCACAGTAGGAATACCCGTGATGTGGAGATCAGCTAGTTGTAGGATCTTGAACACTAGAGTACCATCGGAACTATTGCGAGCTTGGATCGGTGGCTTCTGTGCTGTTGCCACTGCAATGAACGCAGCAATCAGAGAACAAGATGCGAGTTTCATGCTTGTCAAGTCTTACGTGGCGTGCAACTTTAGGAATGGCTGCCCCGAATCTGCGTGGGAAAAGGCCCAGGATAGAAACGCTACTCGTGCAAAACTGTCGGTCGGAATTACCGCCGTTGTGGACACGATGGCTTGGTACTTGGAGCCTTGACGCACCCTGGACGCACTGCCGCTGCACGGGGTGTCCCATCCGATTATGCTGTGTGTTGCTCGATATCCGGGTTTGTTTTCGACGGGCAGATGGGGCCAGATTAGTAAATCGACTCGATTGCGATGTGTTGGATGTCGGTACAGTAGATGTAAGAACGACGATACCCATCGCTGCTAACGCTTTGGACGCAGACCTACCGACGTTATCGTTGGACACTGTACGTCGAACTTCGACTCGAAGTGCTTTAGATCCAGGTACAGTGTGTACATGTGTAGGTACCCCATAAACACTTCACATCGCAAGAACGCTGCTTACGGGGTGGTGCACTAACAGTAAAACCTGAAACAGAAATCCTTTCCCCTTGCAGTGCTATATGAGGTGTGTGCTGTTTGCAAATATGGAGAACTGGCACTCGCCTCGTAGTACAAGTCAAATTACACTGTAGTTTTACAGGTACATGTAACAGCACACATGGCCCTGAAATGATGAAGCTACCCCATAAACAAATGTGATCTTGTGGTCGGCATGTTTACCTTCAGATTATGCAGACAATCACAAGGTTGGACACATCATGGACCATGACATGATTCATGGTTGAGTGAATTTTGGGTTGCTAAGTTCACTACAATACATGTACAGTATTAATAAGTTAACAAGTATTAAAAACGTGGAATTTGTCTTCATAAACATTTTATACATCTATATGTCGAGACAATCAAGACTTACCTACATAATCTTCAGTTGACGTGAATAGGTCAGCGATCCAAGTTGCATCTCGAGATACATCAAGAGTTTGTCGGTCGACCAGAATCCAGCGTCCACAACTCCATTTGGAGCAACAAGTTCACACGCATCGATAGAAAGTGAAATCTGTCCAACGGGGACGTTGCAACAGCTTTGTGGTCACAGTTTGTCAAAAACAACACATGCCCTCACTCCACGATTCATACGTCGCAATGACTCCAAACGTTGCTCAATTTCCAACTCCCAATGGCTTTGGTGTGTCTTCAATTGGATTGGATACCGTTCACCAGCGACTCGATGCACTGGATGCTCGTCTCTCAAGATTTTACATTCGTCTACTACTACTAACGGGAGTTAGTTGGGCGGCACATGCTGCTCAACTCGTACTCTTTACCTTTACCCGAGAACTTGTGTCACATGACGTGGGTATGGGGACTCGTGCTCTGCAAGCCGTGGGCGTTGGTGTATTTCTTGGGGCTGCCTTCGGGGGACCTCTCTTCGGTCACCTCGCCGACGCTCGCGGTCGACGTTCGGCTTTACTGTTTGCAATGATGCTGTCCTTAATCGGTTTGGCATTATCGGCTGTGGCGAAGACCGATTTCCATGTCATTGCGGCGAGAATTGTGGCTGGTGTCGGACTGGGTGGAGAGCTGCCAGCCGCTACTGTTTTGGTGCAGGAGTTGGCGCCGAGATCCATGAGAGGCCGCATGGTTGCACTACTAGAAGCTTTTACGGGTCTGGGTGGTCTTGTGGGCGTGGCTTTAGCGTTTGGAGTGGCTCCGCAATTTGGATGGAGAAATACGTACTTGGTCATTTGCAGCTGTGTGTTGTATACAGGAGTATTGCGCTTTGGGATTCCAGAGTCACCTCGCTGGTTGGCGAGCGTAGGTCGAGTGAATGAAGCTCTTCAGGTCGTGGAAAAGTTGGAGCGAGTTCATGGTGTAGGGACTCGTTACGATAATCTCAAGGCTCAAGAAGCTTTAACACCAATGACAGTGGAATCTGTGCCTTCAATTGCGAGATTGAAACCATCCGCGTTTGTGAAGCCTGTGCAGACGCTAGTGTTGTGGATTTTGTGGACGATAATGGCGGTGTCGTCGTATGCACTCACTGTGTACGTCCCGACACTTATCAGTATGACTGAGTTTAACATGTACGAGAATTGGAGCACTATCGCGCTATTGCACGGATCGCAAGTTTTGGGTTGCATTGCAGCTTCAAGGATGCTGGAAACTCGCGGTCGCAAGCAATCGCTCGGGTGTTTCGCCACTGCGGCATCTGTGACCTCGGTACTGTTGAGCTATTTGCCTTGGTACCAGTTTGTGGTGATCGTCGGGACCTGCTTCGTGTCAGCATTTCTGGCAGGTACTTGGAGTTGTGTGCTGGCTTATACACCTGAGAACTATGCAACTGCAGTGCGTGCTCGTGGAGTCTCGTATGCGTTTGGCTGTAGTCGTCTTGGTGCAGCCGGCGGTACGTTACTGTACCCTCACATGTTCGACGTGTGGTACATGTCAGTGCCAGCTATTACTTGGGTCTTCGCAGGCCTCTTGGCTGCTACTGTGCTAGGAATTGTTTTACCCTATGGCTTTGACCCTAAAATGAACGGATACGTCACTGAGATGAATTCGTATGACTCGGATAGCGACGTGGAACCGGGCACCAACAACGAGGATGATGTTCCGCTTGTGATTAACGCGCTCCCTGTTCAGAATTTGGACAGCATGTGAAGAACTTATTGCTGAAGGAAGCTATTTACGCTTTAAGTGCGTCGTAGTGTAAGTATTTCGTAGCTAAGTAGATGGCACAATAAACGACTTCATGCTAAAATTTGTACATGTATTTGGATGACCATTCTATGCTTGACAACGGCATCATGCAACCACTACATGTACACAGTTTATTGATGCTTTTGTTGACATGGCTACCCTGGCTCGGGAGTTCCGAGGTCGCAAACACGGAAGTTGTCCGTGCTGTAAAGTGTCGCATCTTGGCTTAATCAGAAATGCATCAACACGAAAATGATGAAGATCGAGCGATAACTTCATGTTGCACGCTGTTTTTACGCTGTTTATCCCATTCGCGAACCCATTATTATTATTAATACACGTCGATCGGTAATTCATGTATACACAACAGCGCTCAAATGCAACAACTGAGTTCTTACCGTACGACTCATAGTGGTGCAGCATTTTGAAAGGGAATACAATAATATGATACCAGCCTTCAAGATATTTTTGCTACTAAGTAAACAAAAAAATTGTCCAGCAAACTGCAAAGCACAATCCTGAAGAGCGGTTGGACTCACAATCTGGGCGTGTCCACCATGCGTTGAAATATTGACGCGGTACCCTGAGGTCTCAGTTTGCAATTGATCCCGAAAAGCTTCAGCCATGCAGTTTCAAGCGTTCGAGTCTCCACACGTACAGCATAATTCGTGTCCCGCCTCACCTCGCAAAACTATGCATTCCGTAGACACTCGTCTGAATGCACTGGATCCCCACTTTTCATGGTTCTACGGTCGAGTACTGTTGCTCATCGGAGTGACTTGGGCCATTCAAGCCGCGGAACTTGTTCTACTGATCTTCACCCGAACTCTTATATTCAACGACTTTACCATGGGGGAAAGAGTCCTCGAAGTCTGCAACGCCAGCATCTTCATGGGGGCGATGGTCGGAGGTCCAATATTCGGCCACGTCGCTGACTGCTTCGGACGACGAATAGCTCTGATAATTGCAATGGTGTGTTCATTGGGGGGACTAGCGGTATCAGCTCGAGCAAACGCTGGCAACATTCTGATTGTCGGTCGAATTATTACTGGGCTCGGGTTTGGAGGGCAACTCACTTCGACGGTTGTTTTGATTCAAGAATTATCTCCTCATTCTATGTGTGGTCGAATGATTTCACTACTTGACGCTTTCACGGGCATTGGAGGGTTGTTTGGAGTGCTTCTAGCTTTTGCTGTTGCGCCGTGGTTGGAGTGGCGCACTACGTACTTCGTTGTTTGTGGACTTGTATTGTATGCACCAGTGGTGTGGTTCGCAGTTCCAGAGTCACCACGTTGGCTCGCTAGTGTCGGTCGAACGGAAGAAGCTTTCAGTGTTGTGGAAAAAATTGAGCGGCTACATGGTCTTCAGCCATTTAGCGATGATATCCAAAAGGAACAACTAGCTTTCACGTCGGCTTTAGAGTCTCCATCTTCAGTTGCTGAGTCCTCACGAGCCAAGAGATTGGTACCCACTTTGGTACTCTGGGTGTTGTGGATTGCTATGACTTTATCATCCTACGGTTTGGGGATTTACGTTCCGACACTCATTAGTTTTAGTGGCTACAACATGTTTGCGAGCTGGAGCACTGTATGTGTGCTCAACATCGCTCAAGTGGCTGGTTCTCTTGCAGCAGCAGTAGTTGTGGATACTTACGGACCGCATCGATGTTTCGCTGTCTTTGCCGCTTTTACTGCTGGCTTCTCTATCGTATTAAGTTACGTCACTTGGTCACGCGCTGTAGTCATTGTCATCACCTTTCTGGTGACTGCTCTGCTGTCGAGTTGCTGGAGTTGTGTCTTCGCATATACCTCAGAAAATTACTCTACAACGCACCGTAGTCGAGGAGTGGGTTACGCCGTTGGGGTTAGTCGTTTGGCTGGTGTCGGAGCAAGTTATCTGTACCCGCATATGTACAACGTATGGATCCTGTCCGTGCCTGTAATGTGTTGGATCTTCGGTGGTGTATTGACGGTAGTTGGTGTGGGAGTTGTGCCTCGCTTTGGCTATCAACCGGTCAGCCAAAATGACGATATTCAATCAAATACTTGGACATCAACTGGCGACATCGAGCCTGGAGCAAATTCTAGCGCAGTTGAAGACTGAGACTGCAAATTCATTGTGCTGGCATGAAAGTTCAGAGTAGTAAACTTTCTGATCTTGTGATGTAATATACTCCAGTAATTAATATTTTACTTTGATGTATCAGAATGATAGCTCCAATGTAACAATCAAATCGTAGAAGACCGTTGAGTCCGTTAGATTTAAACTAAATATTTGTATGATCGTCATGTCTCATGTTAGGGTTAACATCCACAGCCCTAACGGAACAACTTTTGCTAGG